>JABSNV010001135.1:85000-103637 GCA_024085815.1 Flaveria linearis | reverse complement strand
TCATCTCTTCATCACCCACCACCATAAACACCACCACCATAAACACCACCACCCATCACTACCACAACCTCCTCCTCACCACCACCATAGCAAACCATCAGATCAACCCACACCACCACGGGCCTGCAATTTCAAGGATGTTGTTGACACCAAGCGGTACCCTGTGAATTTAATCAAAACATCAAAGAGAATCTGTTCAAAACCTAAGTTAATCGTCATAAATCCTAAACAAAATGTCTTTGCTTCTAAGCAACGTTGATGAATTTGAGAACTTACACGACTAAAACGGAACCCTAATTGTTTAACAGTATGAACTGTAATGGATTCATGCCCCAATCTACCTATATGATGTCAGACAACATCAAAAATCAAACATTCAGGTAGCCATTACAACATCCGTATTAGGTAACTAGATCAAATCAAAAGCAAAATGCATGAATTCAAGGATGGTTAGAACGATGGAGATAGTAACGAACCTGTTGAATCGATTGTTGATTAGTTAATTCTTGTTCTTAATTTTGCTCGTTTTCCAGCAAACAATTATGAAATGTCGCATCAGTTATGAACCCTAAAATCGCAAGGATATCATCAAATCAAGCTCAAATGTAGAGAGGAGAAAGTGAGAAAGAGACCACATTACAGTAAGCAACGGAGCCCCCCATCACCACCATCGCGAACCCCAACACCACCACAGCGACCTCCAATCACCACCACAACCGCAACCCCCCATCACCACCACCATCGCAGCCCCCCCATCACCACCACCACCGCAGCCCCCATCACCACCATCGCGAACCCCACACCACCATCGCGAACCCCACACCACCATCGCGACCTCCAATCACCACCACAACCGCAACCCCCCATCACCACCACCACCGCAGCCCTGAAATCTAACGACGTTGTGGTTTGATTTTATTGAATTAGTGGGGGATCTGGGTTAATTTGATGGATATATAATGAAGAAAGAAGAGATAGAGAGAGAAGATAATAGGGGTTTTTATTTAAGAGTAAATTACCGTTTGCATCCCTGAAATTACAAGGGTATTTTTGTCATTTTATAAAAACTAACGGAAAAATCTAACGACGTTAGTGTGTTGGACTCAAATGGAAATAAAAATTAAACGTTAAAGGGTATATGAGGATTTTTAAACTGTAGGGATGCAATGGTCAAAATCATCAAACATAAGGTATGCAAATGGTAATTTACTCTTTTTGTTAATTGTTGATTGATAGTGATATGATCGAAGGTTGAGAGGGTGATGTATTTATAGCAACCCCCGAAATAAATGATCCCCCCTCAACTACTTATCTGAAATAAATGTGGATGACATTTCCGTTAGCAATTATGTCTCATGTCTTTCTGAATTTAGAATGATTTATGTCATAACACTAGTCTGCTTCAAGTTTTTATGGTTTTTATATTAGTGTTTAAACCTACTATAATACCAAGTGAGGATTTTTGAGGCAGATGATAACCATTTATACTGATTTTGATTTTTTAGGTCTGACTTATCTTGAAGACAACATTAAAGAAGAAACACACCATTGTAAGAAAACCTCTTGACTCACGTCGGGACATCAGGGCTTTTTTTTTTTCAAAATCAAACCATCACTGGCATGTTATTATATTAGAAGACCAGCAGCCCAAGTTTTTATAGTTATTGATCAAAATAACCTTTTCTATTGATTTTTGGTCTTTAAAATATTATTTTTGAAATACAATAATTAAAATTGCAAAATACATATAATAATCGGAGACGAAAGAAAACCTATGAGAATAATTCTTTTTACTACTAATTGTAGCCTAATTATATATAGTATCACATGGAATGTCGGGTGTTCTAAAACTAGACGAGTTATGTAAAAAAAATTTGAGAAAAATTCTTTTTACAACTGAGCGTACGATTTATATAACGAATAATCTTCACATCATCGAAAAATCAATAGTCATGCCTAATAATATTCTATAAGAACAACCTACATACCCTAATAAAACCAGTAATACATAAATATATGTGTGGAAAGAGATGAATGATTTGAAAAAAAAAAATTCAAATCATATTCGAAGCAACATGATTGTTTGTTTGAGAGAAGTACACACAAACATTATTAGACTCGCACTGTTGAGCAATGAAATCTTATTATTATCTGAGGAACCTGATCACTGTCTAATGACTGGAGTTTGAAAGTGTAACACCGTAATTGGCCCTTGATAATTAGAATTATTGGCTTAACATGTTTGCAATTTAGGTCTGGTTTGCAAGCCGATCTGAAGGTATCCTTCGAGAGCAAGTTACTTGGAGAAAATTGTTTGGGGTTAACCTTAATGTGCCATCTAGGTATACATTTTATGTTATTAATGACACGTCTTGTTAAATACAAATTATAAGACCTTCTACTCGAATCAATCGAGCTAGGCATGCGGATTCTCGTGTTTTCTTCTTGTAAATTTGTTGTGTGCTTGTTTGTGTAAATGTTTGAGCAATCGTGTATGAATGCACGTATCAGATCTAAACATAAGTTTTTCTTACAACACTCCTTAAAGAATTAAAAATTAAACTCCCAAATAAATAAAACACACGAAAATACATATAACATAAAACGATAGAATTTCATTATATGTTGTTACAAGTCTGGCAGGAAGATAATATGTAGGAGTCCACGTCATAAATTATGTTCGACCAAATATGGAGGCCAGACAAATTTTATTAAATAAGAAAGAAAGTCGAGTATTCATGAAAATGTATTATTAACCTCACAACTTAGTAGTAATTCCAAAAAATTAATAACTTAATATTTACTTATTTAACACGTTATTAGTCATCCATTAACCAAGTTTATACATAGTTTGGCAAGAAAAAGAACAATACCTTAAAGAACAAGAATGATTGTTTAGTGACTCGGTCATAACCTTTATCCATAGTCATAGGTTAATAATATGTTATATATTACTTCAATTAATATGATAAAAGTAGTATAGACTATAGTCCTCTAAATAACATGGTCGGAAAGGAGTGTTGAATGCAAGTCAAAGGGGTGGTATTGTAACATTTTACACGTTTTGACATGAGACATCTATGCTATCACGACTCTTTAATTTGATGTCAAACACTCCTAACCTAACTTTGTGACCTATTTATTATAGCAAAAATTTATAACACGTAGATTTTTATTTTATTTGGATATTAATATATTATATAATAATGACATCTGTAAAAGGACTGCAGATTAAACAAGGGTTTTTAAAAGAGCTCGTGGATCATGTCTGTTCAAAGCTAACTTGAAATTAACATGTTTACAAATGAGCCGAGCTCGAGCCATAGCTAGCTCGATTCATAACTCATTTGCTGGCTCGTTGAAATTAAAATCTAAATTATAAACCTAAATTTGTGATATATATTTAAATAGACAATATACATATTATAAATTTCTAACAAACTTCATGAAATAGCTATCTCATATAACTTTTTAAACGACTTCAGATAAGCAAATATAAAAATATTAGTTTTTAATTTGTTTTTAAATATATACTAGGCTAGAACCCCGTGTATCACACATATTAAATATGAAAAATATTAAATATTTATGAGTAAATCTCGGTTTTGGTCCCTGTGTTTTGCAAATTGACTTCACTTGAGTACCAACGTTTATTTTGTCTCCATTTGAGTATCAAATTTTAAAAAAGTTGTCTATTTGAGTACCAAATTTTAAAAAAGTTGTCTGTTTCAGTCCTTTTGACTAACGGTGTTAACATTTTCTGTTAAATTTTTTAAAAAAGACCAAAATACCCCTAAGAGCTATAAAAATATCACAATCTCCTACACACCACATACCACCACCACCACCACACACCACCGCCACCACACACCACCGCCACCACACACCACCGCCACCACACACCACCACCACACACCACCGCGTATGGCAGTGGCGGTGGAGGCTGTTGCTGCCCTGCCTCCCTTTGTGGTTGAGGCGGAGCAAGTGGCGGTCTTCTGGCCACTTGCTAGTTTTCCGGCGAAACTAGTTTTCCGGCGAAACCACATTTCCAGCAAATTACACAGCCAAACCACAACCATAAATCACCTGCGAAATTACCATTTGTTGTTTCTTTTCTTGCTACCAACAATTATCAACAAATAAACAATAATTTCAAAGATCAAAGTTCAGGTTCTTACCTGTTGGAGATCAGGATCCTCAGTGAAGTTGAATCTCCCACAGTCAGTATCATGCACCAAAACAGATGACCTAAACCCTAACCTCATCGACACCAGATCAAACTGCACCAAATTATCCTCCATCTGACGCCCTCCGATCACCACCAAGCTCCTTGGCCTCTCACCACCGTCAACAAACCCTAAACCCCATCGGCTTCACCGTCATAACCTACTCCAACCACCCCCTCCGACGAGTACTTCATCTTCACCTCCGCCGACCAGCTCCACCGCGCAACTACCATCACTTAGCCATCAACCCCACCGTGAACTCGCAGCCAGAGACCCTCGCAGCCAGCGACCCTCACCATCAATCTCACCTCTGCAGCCCCATCTCCCTACACCATCAATCTCACCCATAGCGAACCAGCACCACCCGCCGCCTCACAACTGTCACCCCCTTAGCACAACCACACCTGTGAACTGTCCGATTGCAACCATCACCATCTCTGACCGACACCAACCTCATCTCTGTCGACCTTCGAATTCGACCCATTGAACCCCCAAATCACCTTCAACCGACCGCAACCACTTGAACTTCGATCGAAAATTCTTGATTTCGGGTTCACCGGAGTTGAGAGATCGAGAGAGACAGAGCATCGAGAGATTGAGAGTGAGTTGGACCTTCCTGATCGGAGGGGAGGCTTTGGATCCAATTTTGTTCAGGATTTGGACCTTCCTGATCGGAGTGTGTCAGCGGTGGTGTGTGGTGGCGGTGGTGTGTGGTGGCGGTGGTGTGTGGTGGTGGTGGTATGTGGTGTGTGGTGGAGATGGTGATATTTTTGTAACCCTTAGGGGTATTTTGGTCTTTTTAAAAAAGTTTAACAGAAAATGTTAACACCGTTAGTCAAAAGGACTGAAACAGACAACTTTTTTAAAATTTGGTACTCAAATGGAGACAAAATAAACGTTGGTACTCAAGTGGAGTCAATTTGCAAAATACAGGGACCATTATCAGTAAGATATTTTTGTAATGAAAAGTCATGAACTATAAAACGCTTTTTGAGACATATATAATAACTAAATCTACATATAAGTAATTACTTTAATCAATAAGATATTTTTGTAACTTTGTTATCTATATAAAAACGCTTATTTTTTAGATGATTCACGCCTTTTGATCCGATCACCGTCTACAAGTTATTATCAAAGCACCCTTCTACTTCACCTAATTTCATTCGTGTCAAAAAATACTTTCATTTTGTAGACCATCCCAAGTAAAACTATAGTTTATTTATACAAAAATATAATATCCATAGGTTTGCAAATATTAAAGAATATTGATCGACAACGTTACACATAATTAAATAACTTTATTTTATTTTAAACTAAATATAGAAATTTTTTGTTTATTAGACATATACTTCGATGTATTATTTTTAAATTAATAGATACATATGAGACTCAGCACTCTCGATCAATTTAATTTAATATATTTTACGATGGTCTATGTTATATTTCATTGTAAGAGACTTAAGAGTTAGATATTAGTTCATTCCCTTGTAATTTAAACAGGTATATAATTACATTAGAATAATACTTATAATAATTTTTTACATATAAATAACTTAGATTACACATTAGTTTTAAGATCATTCAATTCGTATTGTTAATCTTATGACAAACCACAGGTATACAAACCGATCTATTTACTGAAACCGGTTCGGGTTAAAACCGAACCACCTGAACCGGTTTTTTTGTCGTGGGGTCAAACCGGTTTTTTTCCAAACCGTTTTGGGTTACAATCCGGTTTCGCTCACCGGATACTCAAACCTATTTGGCCCGGTTTGAAACCGGTTTTTTTAATAACCGGTTTTTTTAATAAACCGGTTTTAGGACCTGTTTAACCGTTTTTAACTTTTTAAACCGCTTTATAAGCCGTTTTGAGGGTGGGGTTACCAAACCAGCATACAAACCGGTGGTTCGGGTCGGTTTGGGACTTATTTGACCAAACTGTTTTTTCTTTGAAACCAATTCCGGTTTCTTTGCCCGAACCGGTTTTTTCCCTAATTTCAATTATCGCAAAATGTCAAACGAAGTAAATAGGATTTAGCCACACATCCCTCATACTCCCTCTCCTGGTCCGTGTGTGACTATATATATGTCATAAAGAGGTAAATTTGTTTTTGTTATATTAAAGTTATTATTAATATTAATTGTACACCTAATATGTTAGAAACACTAAAAATTAAAATCAAACAACAATAGATGACATGTGGAGCAAATAAGAAGTTTGTAAAATATAGAAGTTTGTTAGAATTTATGGATCTTAATTTTGTGGTTGGTTAATGAGAAGATACGATCAAAAGGATATAGCGTTACTCATAAACTAAACAAAGAGTAACAATATATTCTTCTAAACATTCAATATGTAAAAATAATATTATATATCTATGCAAAAAGATAACATTAGCTACATGAAACTTTTATGTTCTTTTGATTTAACATAAAAAGTTTAGTTTTTTACACAATGGCCCCTAGCATCCATATTTGTATCTTTTAATTTATGCTATTTTATAAAGATTTATGTACTATGGTTTCATTTTAGGTGCAACAACATTAGTAGACAAACACTTAAATCTCCGACGCAATGTACGGATGACATTTCCTAGTTTCTATTAAGTTTTTTTAACTACTAACCTTCACTTTATTCACAATACTCTCTCTTTCTCTCTTTTGCAGTATACAATATTTTTAAAACTAATCAATGAAAATATATTTTGTAAATTATTTATCATTTTTGAGAGGATGAGGTTTAGAGGAGCGATGGATGTGTGGTTATTAATTTACGAGGGACTTTGCCATGTCAAACTGACCTCATTTAGAAAATTGAATGGATATATGATAGGGTCAGTTCTCACTACAATTCAATTTGTCTTTCTTCTTTATCTTATATTTTGAACATATATTTACTTTAAAAAAAAACTCAAGTTGTTTTGCGTTTATAATAAACTTACGCTTCGAAATCGATTATAACATTGTATTTAGTACGAGTTATTGGTTTTATATAGTAACAATATAAAGAGATGTTGAGAGTTAAACACTATTTTTTGACACATAGTAAAGTCGTTCAATATGAAAAGAAAAAAATATAATGATAAACGTATGTATAAAAAATTATTATTTAATTAAAAAAGAAAAATATGGTAATTTTAATATACTTATAATAATAAAAATGAAACGCTTGATAGATGATGTGAATTCTCTTACTCTCTCCCTCTCTCACTATTGTTTTTCACCCTTTTAAAAGTTTCAAAGTATTCTCATCTATATATTTTTTTCCGATGATAATTAGGGACAACTCATTAATTTTGTTACAAACTTTTTAAGTTACATATTTTTGTTAAATATGCTTCAAAAGCATTGTACATCATGAATAAAAACTTATTTCTTAAAAAATATACAATTTTACTGAATCTAGAAATGAATATAACAAAGTAAACATTCCACAAGGATTATTATTAACGAGTTACGAAGAAGCAAATATTGTTTCATTCAGTATATCAATAGAAAAAGTGTATGGTGCTGTGTTGTTTTTCTGCAGGAAAACGTCTGCAGTCTGCGGACCACATCTGCAGACATCTGCAGCAGAAGAGGTGGACCAAATGTCTGCAGTCTGCAATAAAAAGACTGTTTGTTTGTTTAACATCTGCAGAATGCTGAAATATTGTGTAATTAAACTAAATTTATTTTTTAAACTTTAAAAACAACTAATACATTAATATATAAATAAAAGTCATAGAAATACATTAAAATATAAATAAAGTCATACAACACTACAATAATATTCATAAAATCATACGATTACATTTATAAATCGTTTATTCGACATTTTGCATTAACTGCTCAGCAATTTCATCTCTTAATTGAGTCATATATTCTCTATCGGATGCGGTACCATGTTCTTCAACATCATTTTCCTCAGCATCAACGTGCATATCACAATTTTCAAAGGACACATCGGGTTGATCGTATTGTGTAAAAAAATCATCGCTAAGACCCTCTTTCCTTATAAAATTATGCAACGGAAACATGCAATGGTAATGTTCCTTTGTGTAACCAACGGAAATGGTGCCATCCTCTTTAATATAGGGAACCGTGCTTTCAAAACACCAAACGAACGCTCAATAACGTTTCGTAGTTTTGCATGTGCATGGTTAAATTTTTCTTTAACGGTCAATGCACGATTTCTACGAAAATCTCCAAGCCAATACCTTACATTACGATATGGAGCCATAAATCCTCGTATGTGTGCATAAGCGGCATCACAAAGATAATATTTATCTGTAAAGATATATAAATAATTAGGAATTTAAAGCACGAAATATTTAAAACAAATTATATACCTGATGGTGGTAACGGGAATGGAGCATTTGTATCTGATAAGGCCTCTGATAATATTCTGGAATCATGTGCTACCCCTTCCCAACCCGCCACAATGAATGTAAAAATCATGTTGAAGTCACAAATTGCTAATACGTTTTGATAACACTCTCCTTTTCCCTTCCTCTATATAAATCTTGTTTACTAGCAGGGACAACAGCATGTATCAAAGTACCATCAAGTGCACCAACCGCTCCCTTAAAAATTCGTCGAAGTCTTTTGTTATGTCCCGGAATGTATGGATTTGGATTGAAAGAAGTTGGTACTATCATATCTTTAGCAAAAAGCATCATTTTATCTAACACTTCATAAAAGAATTTATGAATTGTTTGCTTTGAGTGTTGAAATCTACGCTTTATAACCACGTAACGTTGATTATGACCAACTATCATTAAAAACATAGCCATCTTCTCCTCAACCGATACATGTTTACTATCCTTTAACGAATAATTTATTCTAAATGTGTACATAGTCGGACAAAGGATTCACGAGACATACGTAGCAATTCAGTGCATTGTTTGGGATTTCCTTGTAATAACTCTAACGTGTATTTATGCCCCGTCATTTCTGAATCATTGTCTCGCATTCGTTTCAAACCTCTTCTCCAAAAAAAACGAACATACAAGTACATAAGAATTACTAGAAGTAATTTCTTATTATAATCCATATGATCCTGTGTTAATAATAAAGAAGGCAACCATTAAACATAAAAATGTCATCATAAACATTAACCATAAAACATAACAAAATGTCAACACCATCCAAATACAACCATCAAAACATAACAATGTCATCACCAACCAAATACAACCATCAAACATAAACAACGTCATCACTAACCAAATACAACCGTCAAACATAAACAAAGTCACGTGCATAATTATATTAGTTTCATACTTTTAGCAGTCATTGTAATCCACCCTTTTAATACTTCTGGAATTTCTGGCAGTGTCATCCACGCCTCTCTCATGGATGACGACACTCCAAAGATATGAAAAGCAGCTAAAAATAAAGGATCTATCGGCTCTAACCCAACCAATTTTAACCTCTCAGAACAGTCAAGTACTGTTGGTCCATCTTTTTCTTTAATCAAAAACTGAATAGCCTTTTGCATGTCAGATGCTAGATCATCAGATGTGATAGATGATTTTGAGGTTCTGGCCCTTTTGTTTGGAATAGGTTTGGGGGCCGGATCCTCGGTACGCTCGGGGGTATCCTCCGGAATAGGCTCGGAATTGTGTTGTTCAAAATCAAAAGAGCCGGCATCATCTTCTATGTCATGAGTAATTGTATTTGTAATCATAAGTGGTTTGACACGTTGAGCAGAAGATGATCCAGCAACTGAAGTTGTTTGAGTTGAAGTCCACTTGCCATTTCCAGTGGCAGTATTACCATCAAATAATTCTGCACAAAGTTCTGGAAAAGACAATGGAGTCGTTTTCAAAGATCCAACCTTCGGATGCCCCTAAACCCAAAATATAAAATATTATTATAAGTATATGTATATTATAAGTATATGTTATATATACATATATGTTTATATGTGAACATACCTTCTTAAATTCTTCCACTCCTCGTTTGTTAGGGAAAAACTATTGGTTTGAGGATATTATATATATGCCTGTTTTGTTTTTCAAATACACAAATCCGACGTACTTGGCTTTCAGATTGTCATAGGCGTTCTTCATTTGTTTTTGATTTAATTCAAGGCTAAACTTTTCTTTAAGAACTTTTCCTAATCTATTCCAAGAGTCTTTTGCATGCTCAAACCTTTCCTACCCACCTTATTATTTCTTCAATGCAAGTTTCTAGCAAACATTGAATTTGCTCGTTTGACCATTGATGTTTCTCGCCCATTTCTATTAAACAATAAAAACAAATCACAATTCTTCATACAAACTATAACAACCAACTAAACCCATTTCTAATCATACAAACCATATACCAACTAATCATACAAACTAATCATACAATCCATATACCAATCAAGTAATTGTTGTTTATACTTAAATGTCATGGTCAAGGGAACTCACAGATGAAGAAACTATAAGCAAACACATAAACACATAAACATAACAATTCTCAAACATAACAATAATTGGACAAAACCATCAGCATGTAAAAAGATCATTAATCCAGAACAAGAATAATTGAACATAAGCAAACTCATAAAGAAACTATAAGCAAACTCACAGATGAATTTGCAATATGCAGAACAAGAAAACTAGATCATTAATCCATCAGCATGCATAGCTATCTAATTGAATCAAAACCATAAAACCAATAATTGAACAACAATAATTGAACAGCATTAATCAAGAAAACTACTCATAAAACCAAATCATAAAACCATCAGCTATCTAACAGCAATCAACAACATGTAAAAAGATTAAGCACCAGGATTCAATCAACAACATAAAACCAAAACTACTCATAATTGAACAGCATAATTGAACAGCATTAACTACATCAGGATTCAATCAACAAGCATAGCTATCCAATCTGAGTAAACAAACAGTTGATTAAAAAGATTCAAGATCAACCAGTTGATTAAAAAGATACTCACCTGAGAAGGTAAAAAGATACTCACCTGAGAAGATTGGGGTTGCGAAGTCGAACGGGATCTGCGAAGGTCGAACGGGATCTGCGAAGATTAAAAAGATTCAAGATCAACCAGTTGATTAAAAAGATTCAAGGTCGAACGGGATCTGCGAAGGTCGAAGGTCGAACGGGGATCTGCGAAGCCGAAGGTCGAACGGGGATCTGCGAAGGTCGAAGGTCGAAGGCTGGAGCGGCGACGGCGGTGAAGGCTGGAGCGGCGACGGCGGTGAAGGCTGTGAAGGTTGGGGTTGTGGGGTTGTGGAAGCGGTGAAGGTTGGGGTTGTGGGGTTGTGGAAGAGACGTGAAGAGGTTTGAAGACTTATGTTTAGGTCTTCTCCAAAAAGAGGACGGGAAGACATTTTTAAGTGAAATGTCTTCGGAAAAACAAACAGTCTGCAAGCCCAAATGTCTGCGCGTCCTCTTCTTGGTGAAGACAAAAGAGGCTGAGAAGAGCTTTTGGGAAAAAACAAACAGCCCCTATGTAAACTGATGGGGTACCGCGTAAAATGAGTAATAATAAAACCATAATCCGCCCGAAACACGGCCCGGCCGCGGCTCACTTGTCGCCCAAAAAGGAAGCCCGGCCGTGGCTCACTTATCGCCCAAAAAAGGAAGCCCGGCCGCGGCTCACTTGTCGCCCAAAAGTAGGGCCCGGCCGCGGCTCACTTGTCGCCCAAAAAGGGAAGCCCGGCGCGGCTCATTTCACTGGCCGAGGCGTGACTTTCGCTTGAATTAACGGCAGCCCACTTCGGGCGTGCCATTCTCTTTGGCCCGCGAACAGTGGCACCAGGCAAGCCCAAGCCGCGACTCAGCCTTGGTAAACGGCCCAAGAACAGTAGCATATGGCAGATACCAGCCGCGGCCCGGGAAGCAATGGCCCAGCCGCGGCTCAAACGTCATAAATGGCCCAGCTCGTATTGTTCGATTCAAACACTTAAGATTATAAACGGAATAGATACTCCAGCATTTAAGAAGTCTTGCAAGAAACTAACGTCAAGGGACAAAGAGGTTTGGATAAGTACGGAGAGAAGGTTATTGGCTGCTCCAGGGATATAACCAGAAGCAGAAGACAACAAAGAACAAGAGACAAACTTAGTCAGAGGTAGGTGCAGCAGGATAGCCATGTAAAGCCAATGGAATCCAAGTCAACTATGGGGGACAAACAACATTAATGTCGAATGGAAAACCCTTGTCATCAGAAGGAAACAACTCCGTTAACCAAGGAATCCCAATCCGGATGTTTAACTCCAGATGTCTCAAAATAGATTCGCATGGAAGAGGTTGTCACACGCAAGTCACTATAAATACGAAGGTTCAGGTATATCCACACCATCTCATCCTAACTTAGCATACTCATAGTTAAACACTCTCCAGATACTTATTCTCACACAGGAGGTTGGTCACGGGGAGAACTCCCTTCTGCCCGTGGCGAGACTCACGGTGTTTTCTGTTGTTTTGCAGCTCAGGTACTTCGATAGCCCAAGTCTTGACGACAATCATTGATCCAATCGCACTGCTTCCGGACGTAAGTCTCTCGTCTAACTCCCGTGTAGCAACATTTGGCGCCATCCGTGGGACACGACTGTAAAGCCTCAAAACCTATCCATTTATTGTCCATGGACTTGGGCGAGAAAACACCAACTAACGAGAACCCCAGCGTTGGTCATATGGGAGGCGAAAGCACCACGCCTCCTCTCTTTAATCGTACAAGCGCTGCGGCAGGAGAGCCAACCGGAGACGGGGTGGTAATTACTCCGGAGTTTATTAGCAAAAACCGGGAGCGGATATTGTCCCTCCTACAGCAAGAAGAGCGAACTCATCGCATCGAAGAAGTACGGACCCGTCTGGAGTACGAAGAGACGCCGGAGGGAGCGGAGCATGAGAAAGGGAGAAGTCATCCTGGTGGCGAGACAAACCTATCAACGGGGGAGAAGTGGACGAACCACACTCTAGTGGGTAATGGTGCGGGGGCGGACAGTGACGACGATTATAGCAAACCATACCGCCCATCTTCCGCACGTGCCAGGTCTAAGTTCATCCCAAGGATAGCGGAGTTCACTATTCCTCCAAAGCTGAAGATGCCCTCAAACGTGGGAAGATACAATGGATTGGGGGATCCAGACGACCATCTGCCTGTCTTTGTTGAAGCATCCGAGGTGGAGCAATGGTCCGTGCCGGTATGGTGTCACATGTTCACCCAGACGTTGACGGGGGCAGCAAGAGTATGGTTTGATAGTCTTCCAGCAGGTGAAATCGGCAGTTTCGAAGAACTGGAGGATAGTTTTCTGAAAAATTTCAGTCAGCAAAGAATGTCCACCAAAGACCCGACAGAATTACATAATATCAAGAGAGGATATGGCGAATCAATCGAAAACTTCATCACTAGATATTCCAAGGAAAGTATGCAGGTCCGAGGGGCCGCGGAGACGATACGGATCTCAGCTTTTATTCATGGCGTAAGAAACGACCAGCTGGTGGAGCGGTTCCACGAGAACTTACCACAGTCAGTTGACGAAATGCTAGAGCGCGCCAAGGCATTTGTCCGAGGAAAGAAGGCGTGCGAACAGTTAAAGGAGAAAGCTCTAAAGAAACCAACGGTATCTACGTAGGAATCGCTAATGAAACTCGGAGGGCCAAGACCCTGGGAGAAGCCACGTTTCCAGCCCCGCCATCCACAACAACATTCATTTTTCTAATCACGACACACACCACCCCCCAGAAACCCACTCGGGCCTAATGTCACCCTCCCAACCCTAACAAAAACTCCAAGTGAAATTTTGGCCACAGAAAATGTAAATTTCACAAAACCAGCACCCTTGAAGCCTGGCGGAAGACGAGACACGACCAAATATTGTGAATTTCACAAGGAAAATGGTCACGCAACTGACGACTGCTTCTCGTTGAAAAGACAGATAGAACTTGCGATCAAGACCGGAAAGCTAGCCCACCTGCTGAGGGAGCTGAAGAAGACGCCACAACCCGGAGAAAAAAGGAAAGAGATATTCATGGTCTAGCTCGTCGGCAACAAAGGGAAGAGGCAGTCCGATCACATGGAGGCCTGGATGGCACAAGCAATCTCTTTCCCCCGATACACGGAGGAATTTTCGCCAGCGGACCTGTCACGGTGTCAGCCATAATAGCGGAACATCAGGTACATCGCGTGTACATCGATAGCGGAAGTAGCTCGGAGATCATGTATGAGAATTGTTTTTTGCAACTACATGAAGAAGTGAGAAGAGGCCTCGACAAAAAAACCCACATGCTCACAGGTTTCACAGGGGAGGTAGTCCAGCCACTGGGGCAGATCCAGCTCCCAGTTGTCATTGGAAACCACTCGGGTTGGCGAGAAGTAGCAATGACGTTCCTTGTGGTACGGTCAGAGTCGTCCCATAACGTGATTTTAGTACGACCTGGGCTATGCGCACTAGGAGCAGTAATATCCACCGTGCATACGGCAATAAAGTTCCCAACCCCGACCGGAGTAGTCACCATATACTCCAGCAGAGAATGCAAGGAGGTGAAGCCATTGAAAATGGGGGAGGCAGTCCCGACGGAAGATGTCGTGAGCCCGATGCATGAAAAATGGGTGGTCAATACGCGATATCCAGAACAGAAGCTCACAATCGGGGGACAACTCGGAGACGCCACGAAAGACAGACTCAAGCGCCTACTGCAAAGTAACTTGGATGTTTTTTGCATGGGAACCTTCCGACATGACGGGAGTACCCCGTAACACCGCTGAACACAAATTGAATACATACAAATCTAAGGAGCCAATCGTTCAAAAGCGAAGACACATGGGTGAAGAAAGGAGCCGAGCGGTAGTGGAAGAAGTGAAGAAGCTGTTACAAGCAGGCATCGTTAGGGAAGTTCGTTATCAAACTTGGATCGCTAATCCAGTAATGGTGAAAAAAGGAGATGGGGACATGGAGGATGTGTATCGACTTTAAAGACCTCAACAACGCATGCCCCATGGATTGCTATCCACTCCCGCAGATTGACTTAAAGGTAGACTCACTGGCCTGTGTCCCACTAAGTGTTTTTTGGACGCCTACAAGGGTTATCACCAAGTTCAGATGTCTCCAGAGGATGAAGATAAAACGGCATTCTACACCGACGTAGGTATCTTTTGTTTCACGAAAATGCCTTTCGGGTTAAAAAACGCAGGGTCAACCTATCAACGCTTGATGGACAGGGCCTTCGAATCCCAAATCGGAAGGAACATCGAAGTATATGTTGACGATATAGTCATCAAAAGTCGTGATGAAGACGCTTTATTGCAAGATATAGATGAGACCTTCGGAAGGTTGCGGGAGATGAATATGAAACTAAATCCTAAGAAGTGTTCCTTCGGGGTCGAAGAAGGACGTTCCTGGGCGTGGTGGTGAAGAAGGATGGGTTCGAGGCCAACCGGAGAAAGTAACGGCAATCCTGAAAATGCCCTCCCCGAAGTCCATCAAGGACGTTCAGACACTAATGGACGCCTCGTGGCACTTAACAGATTCCTATCCAAGCACGCCGTGCGAACCTTGCCCTTCATGTCAACGTTGAAGAACTGTCTGGGGAAGAAAAACTTTTCATGGACGCAAGAAGCAGAAAAAGCTTTCCAACAAATGAAGGTCTACCTGAGCAACCTACCGACATTGGTGGCACCTTTCCAGGGAGAAAAGCTCATCATGTATCTCTCTACAGGGAAAGAAGCAGTCATCGCTGTGCTCATGACGGACCGAAGGGGAGAACAAACTCCGATCTATTTCATCAGCAAGGCGCTGAAAGATCCAGAAAACCGATACTCTCCTATGGAGAAACTCGTACTATCCCTGGTTCACGCGTCCAGAAGACTACGCCGGTATTTCCAAGCCCATGTTATTGAAGTAAGAAGAAGTCAACCGATACAGCAGATCTTGAGGAAGCCAGAGATTTCGAGAAGACTGGCGAAATGGCAATCGAGTTAGGAGTCTTCGGGATCGAGTACAAACCCCGGATAGCTATGAAAGGTCAAGTAGTCGCAGACTTTTTAGCAGAGAAATCCCACAGGAGGAAGAGTCCATCCCGGATCCGATAGAAACCAGTCCAAAGGAAGTAGCCGAATGGTGTCCGCATACCGACGGAGCATCAAACGACGAAGGATCGGGGGCGGTCTAATACTCGTAGGACCGGAAGGAGAAGAACTCACCTACGCCCTGCGGTGGATTTCAGAGCTCCAACAACGAAGCTGAGTACGAAGCATTTTTGGCTGGCCTCAGGCTAGCAAAACAGATGAATATTAAAAGACTACACGCACATGAGACTCATTGTTGGTAGCAAATCAAATCAACGGTTGTATGATGCGAAGGAGGAAACGATGAAGCAGTATCTGAATAAAGCAAAAGAAGCAATCAGGGGATTTGATAGGTGTAAAGTGTCACATATCCCACGAAGCAAAAATAAAAAGGCAGATGCACTAAGCAAATAGCATCCGTGACCTTCAGCCACCTGGCACGAGTGGTAAGGGTGGAGGTCCTGCAATCCCCTTCCATAAATATAGGGGAAGTAGCAGCAGCTGTGGAGGTGGAGAAGGAATGCTGGATGAAGCGATCGTGGAATTCTTGACAAACAGAACCTTGCCCGAGGGGAGGATGGAGGCAAGGGCATTGCAAGCCAAGGCACTGCATTATGAAATACAACGAGGAGTTTTGTACCGGCGATCATACATGGGTCCTCTTCTGAGATGCTTGACACCGGAAGAAGCCGATTATGTTGTCAGGGAAATACACGAGGTATATGTGGAATCCACGCTGGTCCTCGAATGTTCGTCGCCAAGGCAATGGGAGTGTCACACCCCGACCGACGGCGGAATCATCGGAGCGGACGAGGGAATGATTGATTATTCATAACTCATGATTGTCTAATTGTGTAAATAATATTAAAATCAGATTACAGGATAACATGAATTTAACAGATACAAATACAACAGTTAACGTCAGAGATGAGAGAGAGAGAGAGTGTGTGTGTGTGTGTGTGTGTGTGTTTTGGAGTCAGAGAAGAAGAAGATGATGTGGGTTTTCTTAAGGGCAATTCAGTCTTTTTAATAATAATTTTAACTAGAAAACTAACAGTGTTAAGTCATCTGGATTCAAATGGAAATAAAAATAAAACGAAAAGATTCAAATGGGAACAAAAATGAAACGTCAGGGGGTATATGAGGATTTTTAAACTGTAGGGATGCAAATGGTTAAAATCACCAAACCTCGGGTATGCAAATGGTAATTTACTCTAACAATAATGTATTAATAAGGGTCCTAATATAGAGACATCCACCCAGATAAATCGACACCCCACTATACGTCGTGTATATGTCCATACATGGCGTATAGGGTCGAATATACTGAAAACGAGAAAATTCAGGGGACTGTCAGAGAGCTATACACCCCATATAGCCCTATACGCCCCCCCTATACGACACATATAGGGCTATACGACGCGTATAGCAAATTTCGACACTGACTACGAGAAAAATTCAAAGGGCTGTCAGAGGGGTTATACGCCCCGTATAGGGCTATATACCCCCCCTATACGACGCGTATGGGCTATATGACCCGTTATAAAATTTTTGGGTATTGATTTAATATATAGAGTGTCTAAATAACCAATCCCATTAATAAACCCTAAAGACATGAGATATACAACTGACATGACTACATGAGATATAAACTCTTGTGTGTCACCTTATGCCAACCAGTAAGCAGAGGTGACGACTATAGGAGCTTGAAACACCACTGGACGTTAAGAGGTGTTAGTTAATCTGCATATATAAGTAAACTAGTTTCACGACAACCCTGCGTGTTGCGACGCGTTGAAGCTCGAACCATCCAATTGTCAAGAACTAAAATAATAAAATTTGTTTTTTTCTTGTTCACACATCATGACAGTGTCATTAACGTGATTAGTGCGTAAAAAATAACGTATTAACTTATGTGAATTCGGCTTTGAGTATAAAAATATATACAACTAAGAAATATGAAAATGAAGATGTGGTTAAGTACATAAAAAACGTACAAAAATTACGACGACTTAGTTTTAGTTTTGGAGCGTTGATAAAGAAAACCCGTCCCATTGATGTAGTTGAATATGGCTAAAAGTTATGTCGTGGTAAAAAATGAGAAAAAATGAGAGTTAAAAAAACACTAAAACGAATTAGAAAATCGTATTACCAAAGTTTAAATAAGGAAAACCTTAATTAGTTGTAGATATTAAAGAAATAAAACGAGGTGTACGTAACAAGTGTGTAATGTATATGAAGTTATAAAAAGATGGTAAAGCATATACTGCGTGTGAGGTGTAAATGTGTAATCACATGATCACCATGTTGGTGGAAAAATACACCAACCATGCAAGCCATAAAACATTAATTCGTGAATGCAGTTTGTTTAATTAATAATATCTAGGAGGTGTTCACC
>JABSNV010001135.1:0-80000 GCA_024085815.1 Flaveria linearis | reverse complement strand
AGTTTTTATTATATTTTAATTATTTTTATTATATTTTCAATATATAATTTAATTATGTTTTATTATATTTTCAGAGGTATTGTCATATATAAACAGAAACTGGTTAGAGAGTTACAAAGAAATGTTTGTATCAGCCTGGACTAACTCGAACCGCAATTTTGGCCAACGCACAACAAATAGGGTGGAGAGTCAACATGCAAATTTAAAAGATATCTTAAATCAACAAATAGCTCACTGGATAGACTTGTGGAGTTTGTAGATCAATTGGTGAACGCACAAGAGGTAAATTTAAAAGAAAGCTTTGAGGCAAGCAAAATTAAAACCATAAATCATCATATAACTTCCGCTATTTGATTACTTAAGAGGCAAGGTTTCACACATAGCTCTTGATTATTAGTTGCCGAAAACACTAAATTGCATGTGATGCGCTCTGCAAATGCAACATGTGGTTGTCATCTTTTTACTAGTTGTGGCTTGCCTTGTGCTTGTCGGCTGGAAAAATATGAACATTCTGGTAATAGTCGCTCCATCATTATCATTTTTCTATTAAAGTGACAAATTATGTATAATTTATACTTTATAATGCAGGGACTAAAATTCCATTAGATGCATTGACGTATTTTGGACGAAGCTTGATAACATTAAGCCATCATATACGGTGGATGAAAAAGTCGATGTTGAAGAAGAAATGGACGGGTGAAACAACAAATAATGACACAACCCGCAGCTGTAAAATTTAGTTGGGAAAAAATAAAAAAATTGTGTATCCTGGAAAAATAACAAAAAAGCGCCTGTGTTCAAACAGATATTCGCGGTCGTCCAACGTTAAAGGTTCAACAACAAAGTACGACACTCAACAAAGTACGTGCGACATGCCGAGACATAGCTCGTTTATTGCGTCTCACATTTCCGGAAGAACAAGTTCAGCTGTAAAGCCCCAGAAGCCTGCCATGCAACGTAGTCGTTCAACGTCATCTAAAGTATCACGGGGTACTAATGAGTTTTCTTCGATTGTTCGGAGATCACCAATTAAACAATATAAACAGGTTAAAAAAATTGGATTTCGTCAATCTTTCATCAGTATATTTCACGTATACGAGATGTCCGACCCGATGGGAATTGTGGTTTTCGATCAATAGCTTTAGGCTTAGGGTTTGACGAAAATAATGGATGTATGTGCGGACACAGCTTTTAGAAGAGTTGGACAGACATGAATTGGAGTACAGAGAAGTTTTTGATACTTTGTACCCCGACAGTATATAACGAATTACGTCACACCATCGATTGGCAAAGTGTGAAACCTGCACCAAGAACATTGGATGATAATGCCGTATACGGGAATAGTGGTTGCTCAAAAGTTTGGGGTTATTCTTCATTTACTAAGCAATAATGGTTATCAAACATTTTTCCCATTATGGGCTGATCCGAAAACTGTCATGCCTCATCATGTCGTGTCGATTGTTCATGTCAACAACAATCATTTCGTCCACGTTAAGTTAGAAGGAGATTATACGATGCCAACATTAAGTAATCTTTGGATTCTTAACCGAAGCGTACGTGCTGCAGAATGGGAGATTATGTATAGGATTCGTATCTCGGAATACAACGCAATAATAGAGAATAACCGAGAACCCCCAGCTTATATCAATTTATTTTAATTTATAATTGTAATATGCGAATTATATATTTAATTTTAATTTTATTATTGTATTCGTATTATATTGTTTAAATAATTTTAATTCAAATTATGTATATATTAAAAAAAAACTCAAAAAATTAAAAAAAAATAAATATATAAGCTATACGCGCGTATGGTCCATACGCGGCGTATAGCTTTTCCACGTATGGGTCATAAGTCACGTATGGGTATAAAATGTCAAACCCTATACGCCGCGTATGGTCCCATATGCCGAGTATAGGGTAAAACGTCAAATCAACAACATACCCTATACGCCGCGTATGGACCCATACGCGGCGTATAGGGTATAAAACGTAAATCAACAATGTACCCTATACGCCGCGTATGGACCCATACGCGGCGTATAGGGTACAGGGGTGTTGATTAAAATTAAGGGTGTCTAAATAAGGGACCCTTGCTTTTTCATCCACTCACAAGACTTTTAAAAATATTAAAAAATATATGGGGTTTGTACCGTGATTCCAAAAATAAGAGAATCACGATACACCCCTGTAATTTTCTTTCTCCTTCACTCAAAACCACTCACAACCACCCCCTATAATATAAGGTACCACGACAAGCCTCGTGCAGTCGGCCATCACCGTTGCCCTTTCCCTTCGATTAGACGTTCCCCCTCAATATGACCGTTGCTTGTGTGTGGGGTGTAGTGGTGTAGTGTAACACAGTGTGGCAACACCGCCGCCACCAAATTTAAGTGTGTAATATGACATTGCAAAATTTGATTGCTAGATTTATGATGTAGCGTGTAAAAAGATTACCCCTCCATCCTGACAGGATCTCAGCCTCTCGTTGATCAATTAGATTATGTTTGCAGCGGATTTAGCACATTAATAACAATTAAAGCAAGAACATAAAAGATATTTCAATTTAAAAGCATAAACATAGAGAGAGAAGAGTTCTGCGAAACAATAAATGTTCTATTGATCGCACGTTTCGGCAATTAAAACAGTATGGGTTCCCATCCTTTTATAGGCGGCAAAAGGATGGGTTGATGTCTTTTTTCTGACATCACTGAATATTCAAATTACAACTGACAAAAACATAAAAACTACTGAAGATGTCAACAACTGACATCTCCTTACAAAAGTTCCTAAGTGCTGACAAAAAGTAAACTATAAATCCTACAACGACTGAAGAACAAACTCTTCAGTCGTTTATAACTGCTGATACTATAACAACTGAAGAACATGCTCTTCAGTTGTTGTACAACTACTGAAACAAAATAAACTACTGAAAAGAAAAACCACCACAACAACTGAAGAAGACTTCTTCAGTTGTTGTGACAAACTCTGAGTCTTCAGTACTTGGTCTTCAGACTTGGCTTCAGATGATATAACACTGATGACTTCAGTAGATATCATCAGTTGTTGTCTTCAGTCTTTGTCTTCAGACTTTGTGCTTTAGTAGAAGGTCTTCAGTTCTCAGTTCTTCAGCTTTTGATTCTTCAGTACTTGTCTTCAGTACTTGAAGTCTTCAGTACTTGTAAGATCAGTACTTCAGACTTCAATACTTGGTCTTCAGTACTTTGAGTCTTCTTCAGCTGATATTCTTCAGTTCTTTGATCTTCATACTTTGTTCTTTCAACTTTGCATAACAGCTGATGGTTGGAGCTAAGATGCTCTCGAGTCTGACATTCAAGCAAGAGAACACAATAGCTGATGGGAGTCTTCAGATGTTCGAGTCTGACATTCAAGCAAGAGAACACTGTAACTGATGGGAGTCTTCAGCAGTGTTGCAGTGGCATGTGGGACTTAGAGGTTTTCCTGATCTTGGCTCATTGGTTCTTTTGGTCCAACAAACTCCCCCTGAACCAATGCAGCCAAAACCTCTAATTATTGGATGTCCCACTTATTGATGGCATAAAGATTGGTCTATTTCCTTCTAGATCAGATTAGAAGTTGACCCAGATAAGCACTGGCCTGAGAGGTAGTCTCAAGTGTTTGTTTGGCTAAGTATGGATGGGAGCTCTGTCTTGGGGAATTGGACACAGAGCTGTTGCCCCATCCATGAGATCTACCTCCACTACAAGCTGGTAGGATTCTCGACAGTAGGCCTGAAGAAAGATCTTTGTTCTTCTTTGGACAGTTCTTCAGGCTCACCTTCGACAATCCCTCCCGACCATACAGCTCTGAGATGAACTTGACCTGTCTTCCATTTTTGAGCTCAAGTGTTGTGATTTGCCTATATGCAAACTCATCGGATGTTTACCCTCCAACAACGTTGAGCTCATCCCTATGGAAATTCTCAAGCTTTCTTATAGACCAGACCCTTCCTAACCACCCTATTATCTAGCATTGAAAAGGGTGATTGGCCGGCTCTATAAGCTTTCTCGAATTCCTCTACTATTTCCCAGGGTGTTATTACAATAGCCACAGAGATCTCTTCATCTACGATTCTCTTTAGTTGGCTCTTGTACTCACAGGCATGTCCTTCTTGACTATCCTGTGAGACACCCTTGGGTCAGGCCAAGTTCTCACCCTCTCCTTGTCATATTGAAGGTTTGTTTGAGGGTGAATAATCTCAGAGCTTCTCTCTTCATGTTCATTATAGAGGTCGAAGCAGCATAACATTTGTCAATGCTTTTCAGCATTTCCTCATCATGTTTCTTTTGCTGCTCCTCCTCTTCTAACTTTACCCTCACAGTGTCCTGCGTGAGGTGGGAGTGATGGTTTGTGGTTGGCTTTGGGTAGAGGTATAACTGCTGAAGTGGCAGGCTATCCTCCTCATCCTCCTCTTCTTCATCTTGCAGCCTCAGCAACCCTTCTCTTCTTCTTCAAGGGTGGATCATTGGCTGCGGGTTTTGGTGGTAAAGGAGTTGGTTTTGTGGGTTGTGTTGGGGTTGTTGTGGGGAATGTTGTCAGGCACTGCTAGTACCTAGAGATAAGGGCTGGTTTGGTCAGTTTTACTAGCAGTGTCCGGTTCCCAGCACCGGCTTCAGATAGGGCCTCAGCGACCAGTCCCTTAGTAAAATCACCAGCCGAACAGATCTTGGTGGTTATTGCCAAGAGTCTGTCCCTGGTCCATGCCTTGACATCAAGGACTGGTCTGCCCAGGTACTTCGAAATGAATCTACTCATAGCCTCGAGTTTCTTTTGATCCTCTTGGCTATAAGTAGACCATCGTAGTTTATCTCTTTTCTCTCCATGTTCCTGATCTCTTATCTAGCAAGGCAGTGTCCTTGTCAAGCCTTGCCTGAACAGCTGTTCAATGACAGAGTTCATTGAACGGCTATGCTCAGTATCAGCCTCCTTGACAAGGCTGCTAGATCAGGATCAGCCACCTTCTTTCCCTCCCCTTTTTCTTATCATGATACTGAAATCCTTTTGGATTTCAGCCACTTCTATTTGCTCTACCTCACTCTCTTTCCTCTTTTCCTTTCTCCCTCACCCTACTGACTCTCCTCAGCCAACTCCCTCTCTACCACCACCTCTTTCTCTGCCTCTTTCTCCTCCTCTCCCCTCTTCCTCTTGTCTTGCACTGATGTCTCCCCCTTTTTTGGGTGCATTGGTTGGGTTTGACTATCAGCAAGAGCCTTAGAAATGGCAACCTCCACCATGGTTGATATATGTGGGAAGCCTCTCATCAAGGGTTGATGACTATATCTTTAAGGATGGGTGTGATGAAGGCAGGATTTCTGGAGGATAGCATCCAGCTGCTCAGGGGGGTTCTGACCCTGAGAGCTAGCCAGAAGCAGGGGCTGGTGGCTGAGTTTGT
This sequence comes from Flaveria linearis, assembly GCA_024085815.1. Taxonomy (NCBI): domain Eukaryota; kingdom Viridiplantae; phylum Streptophyta; class Magnoliopsida; order Asterales; family Asteraceae; genus Flaveria; species Flaveria linearis. The sequence continues at coordinate 74,587 of JABSNV010001135.1, read as the reverse complement.
GGGAGTGGCTCAGTGTTTGTGAGACCTTCGGTGAAGGTGCCATCTGTGGGGTAATGGTGGCAGATGGACTTCTATCCTGAGTCTTTGAGCAAGCAGCTCTTTGAGTCTGCTTATCTCTCCTCTAGGATAGTGTTTTGGTCATCACCCACCACCATAAACACCACCACCATAAACACCACCACCCATCACTACCACAACCTCCTCCTCACCACCACCATAGCAAACCATCAGATCAACCCACACACCACCACGGCCTTGCAATTCAAGGATGTTGTTGACACCAAGCGGTACCCTGTGAATTTAATCAAAAATCAAAGAGAATCTGTTCAAACCTAAGTTAATCGTCATAAATCCTAAACAAAATGTCTTTGCTTCTAAGCAACGTTGAGAATTTGAGAACTTACACGACTAAAACGGAACCCTAATTGTTTAACATTATGACTGTAATGGATTCATGCCCCAATCTACCTATATGATGTCAGACAACACAAAATCAACATTCAGGTAGCCATTACAACATCCGTATTAGGTACTAGATCAAATCAAAGCAAAATGCATGAATTCAAGGATGGTTAGAACGATGGAGATAGTAACGAACCTGTTGAATCGATTGTTGATTAGTTATATTCTTGTTCTTAATTTTGCTCGTTTTCCAGCAAACAATTATGAAATGTCGCATCAGTTATGAACCCTAAAATCGCAAGGATATCATCAAATCAAGCTCAAATGTAGAGAGAGAAAGTGAGAAAGAGACCACATTACAGTAAGCAACGGAGCCCCCCATCACCACCATCGCGAACCCCACACCACCACAGCGACCTCCAATCACCACCACAACCGCAACCCCCCATCACCACCACCATCGCAGCCCCCCCCACCACCACCACCGCAGCCCCCATCACCACCATCGCGAACCCCACACCACCATCGCGAACCCCACACCACCATCGCGACCTCCAATCACCACCACAACCGCAACCCCCCACACCACCACCACCGCAGCCCTGAAATCTAACGACGTTGTGGTTTGATTTTATTGAATTAGTGGGGGATCTGGTTAATTTGATGGATATATAATGAAGAAAAAGAGATATAGAGAGAAGATAATAGGGGTTTTTATTTAAGAGTAAATTACCGTTTGCATCCCTGAAATTACAAGGGTATTTTTGTCATTTTATAAAAACTAACGGAAAAATCTAACGACGTTAGTGTGTTGGACTCAAATGGAAATAAAAATTAAACGTTAAAGGGTATATGAGGATTTTTAAACTGTAGGGATGCAATGGTCAAAATCATCAAACATAAGGTATGCAAATGGTAATTTACTCTTTTTGTTAATTGTTGATTGATAGTGATATGATCGAAGGTTGAGAGGGTGATGTATTTATAGCAACCCCCGAAATAAATGATCCCCCCTCAACTACTTATCTGAAATAAATGTGGATGACATTTCCGTTAGCAATTATGTCTCATGTCTTTCTGAATTTAGAATGATTTATGTCATAACACTAGTCTGCTTCAAGTTTTTATGGTTTTTATATTAGTGTTTAAACCTACTATAATACCAAGTGAGGATTTTTGAGGCAGATGATAACCATTATACTGATTTTGATTTTTTAGGTCTGACTTATCTTGAAGACAACATAAAGAAGAAACACACCATTGTAAGAAAACCTCTTGACTCACGTCGGGACATCAGGGCTTTTTTTTTTTCAAAATCAAACCATCACTGGCATGTTATTATATTAGAAGACCAGCAGCCCAAGTTTTTATAGTTATTGATCAAATAACCTTTTCTATTGATTTTTGGTCTTTAAAATATTATTTTTGAAATACAATAATTAAAATTGCAAAATACATATAATAATCGGAGACGAAAGAAAACCTATGAGAATAATTCTTTTACTACTAATTGTAGCCTAATTATATATAGTATCACATGGAATGTCGGGTGTTCTAAAATTAGACGAGTTATGTAAAAAAATTGAGAAAAATTCTTTTTACAACTGAGCGTACGATTTATATAACGAATAATCTTCACATCATCGAAAAATCAATAGTCATGCCTAATAATATTCTATAAGAACAACCTACATACCCTAATAAAACCAGTAATACATAAATATATGTGTGGAAGAGATGAATGATTTGAAAAACCAAATTCAAATCATATTCGAAGCAACATGATTGTTTGTTTGGAGAAGTACACACAAACATTATTAGACTCGCACTGTTGAGCAATGAAATCTTATTATTATCTGAGGAACCTGATCACTGTCTAATGACTGGAGTTTGAAAGTGTAACACCGTAATTGGCCCTTGATAATTAGAATTATGGCTTAACATGTTTGCAATTTAGGTCTGGTTTTGCAAGCCGATCTGAAGGTATCCTTCGAGAGCAAGTTACTTGGAGAAAATTGTTTGGGGTTAACCTTAATGTGCCATCTAGGTATACATTTTATGTTATTAATGACACGTCTTGTTAAATACAAATTATAAGACCTTCTACTCGAATCAATCGAGCTAGGCATGCGGATTCTCGTGTTTTCTTCTTGTAAATTTGTGTGTGCTTGTTTGTGTAAATGTTTGAGCAATCGTGTATGAATGCACGTATCAGATCTAAACATAAGTTTTTCTTACAACACTCCTTAAAGAATTAAAAATTAAACTCCCAAATAAATAAAACACACGAAAATACATATAACATAAAACGATAGAATTCATTATATGTTGTTACAAGTCTGGCAGGAAGATAATATGTAGGAGTCCACGTCATAAATTATGTTCGACCAAATATGGAGGCCAGACAAATTTTATTAAATAAGAAAGAAAGTCGAGTATTCATGAAAATGTATTATTAACCTCACAACTTAGTAGTAATTCCAAAAAAATTAATAACTTAATATTTACTTATTTAACACGTTAATTAGTCATCCATTACCAAGTTTATACATAGTTTTGGCAAGAAAAAGACAATACCTTAAAGAACAAGAATGATTGTTTAGTGACTCGGTCATAACCTTTATCCATAGTCATAGGTTAATAATATGTTATATATTACTTCAATTAATATGATAAAAGTAGTATAGACTATAGTCCTCTAAATAACATGGTCGGAAAGGAGTGTTGAATGCAAGTCAAAGGGGTGGTATTGTAACATTTTACACGTTTTGACATGAGACATCTATGCTATCACGACTCTTTAATTTGATGTCAAACACTCCTAACCTAACTTTGGACCTATTTATTATAGCAAAAATTTATGATACATAGATTTTTATTTTATTTGGATTTAATATATTTATATAATAATGACATCTACAAAGGAATGCAGATTAAATAGGGTTTTTAAAAGAGCTTGTGGATCATGTCTATTCTAAGCTAGTTTGAAATCAGTCTGTTTGCAAATGAGCCAAGCTCGAGTTAGGGCCAGCTCGATTCGTAACTCATTTGCTGGCTCGTTTAAATTAAAAATCTAAATTATGAACCTAAATTTATGATATATATTTAAATAGACAATATACATATTATAAATTTTCTAACAAACTTCATGAAATATTTATCTCATACAACTTTTTAAACGACCTCAGATAAGCAATATAAAAACGTAGTTTTAGTTTGTTTTTAAATAAACTAGACTAGAACCCCGTGTACCACACATATTAAATATGAAAAATATTAAATATTTATTAATGAAAAGTCATGAACTATAAAACGCTTTTTGAGACAATATATAACTAAATCTACATATAAGTAATTACTTTAATCAATAAGATATTTTGTAACTTTGTTATCTATATAAAACGCTTATTTTTTAGATGATTCACGCCTTTTGATCCGATCACGGTCTACAAGTTATTATCAAAGCACCCTTCTACTTCACCTAATTTCATTCGTGTCAAAAAAATACTTTCATTTTGTAGACCATCCCAGTAAAACTATAGTTTATTTATACAAAAATATAATATCCATAGGTTTGCAAATATTAAAGAATATTGATCGACAACGTTACACATAATTAAATAACTTTATTTTATTTTAAACTAAATATAGAATTTTTTTGTTTATTAGACATATACTTCGATGTATTATTTTTTAAATTAATAGATACATATGAGACTCAGCACTCTCGATCAATTTAATTTAATATATTTTACGACGGTCTATGTTATATTTCATTGTAAGAGACTTAAGAGTTAGATATTAGTTCATTCCCTTGTAATTTAAACAGGTATATAATTACACTAGCTATAGTAACTCGTGTGTTACACGGGTTAAATAAATAAAAAATTAATATAACAAAATTTATTAATTATAAAATAATATTTTAAGATATAATATCATTGAAATTATGTATTAGAAATGACTGTAAGTTATAAAATAGTGATATCAACTTTTTAAAAACTTTATTTTTTTTCAAAAAAAATAAAATAAACGTTTTGTTCTAAAACAACCGTATAAAATATCATTTTTAAAAATTTCTTATTATAACCCTTAAATTTAATTATTTTTGGTTTTAAAAAAATAACTTTTTAAAAATACCAATTTTAAATATTTCATATTTTTTAAAAAAGTTTTATGCTTTAAATTAAGTTTATTATTTTATAAAAAATTGTTTATTTAGAAATAATATTAATAAATAGATCTCTTTATTAATTTATTAAATCTAAAAAGTGTTAAATATTATTATTAGTAATTAAGTAATTATTTAATAGGAGAGAGAAGCGGGAAAATTTTGGTGAGAATGATTGTGGTGTTGACACGTGTCATCCCAGATACCTTTTATTAGAGTAGGAAGATTAGAATAATACTTATCATAATTTTTTTTACATTTAAATAACTTAGATCCACGTTAGTTTTAAGATCACTCAATTCGTATTGTTAATCTTATGACAAACCACAGTATACAAACCGATCTATTTACTGAAACCGGTTCGGGTTTAAAACCGAACCACCCGAACCGGTTTTTTTGTCGTGGGGTCAAACCGGTTTTTTTCCAAACCGTTTTGGGTTACAATCCGGTTTTCGCTCACCGGATACTCAAACCCTATTTGGCCCGGTTTGAAACCGGTTTTTTTAATAAACCGTTTTTTTAATAAACCGGTTTTAGGACCTGTTTAAACCGGTTTTTAACTTTTTAAACCGCTTTATAAGCCGTTTTTGAGGGTGGGGTTACCAAACCAGCATACAAACCGGTGGTTCGGGTCGGTTTGGGACCGATTTGACTAAACTGTTTTTTCTTTGAAACCAATTCTGGTTTTTTTTGCCCGAACCGGTTTTTTTCCCTAATTTCAATTATCGCAAAATGTCAAACGAAGTAAATAGGATTTAGCCACACATCCCTCATACTCCCTCTCCTGCTCTGTGTGTGACTATATATATGTCATAAAGAGGTAATTTGTTTTTGTTATATTAAAGTTATTATTAATATTAATTGTACACCTAATATGTTAGAAACACTAAAAATTAAAATCAACAACAATAGATGACATGTGGAGCAAATAAGAAGTTTGTAAAATATAGAAGTTTGTAAAATATAGAAGTTTTTAGAATTTATGGATCTTTTGTGGTTGGTTAATGAGAAGATACGATCAAAAGGATATAGCGTTACTCATAAACTAAACAAAGTGTAACAATATATTCTTCTAAACATTCAATATGTAAAATAATATTATATATCTATGCAAAAAGATAACATTAGCTACATGAAACTTTATGTTCTTTTGATTTAACATAAAGTTTAGTTTTTTACACAATGGCCCCTAGCATCCATATTTGTATCTTTTAATTTATGCTATTTTATAAAGATTTATGTACTATGGTTTCATTTTAGGTGCAACAATATTAGTAGACAACACTTAAATCTCCGACGCAATCTAGGGATGACATTTCCTAGTTTCTATTAAGTTTTTTTTAACTACTAACCTTCACTTTATTCACAATACTCTCTCTTTCACTCTTTTGCAGTATACATATTTTTAAAACTAATCAATGAAAATATATTTTGTAATTATTTATCATTCTGAGAGGATGAGTTTAGAGGAGCGATGGATGTGTGGTTATTAATTTACGAGGGACTTTGCCATGTCAAACTGACCTCATTTAGAAAATTGAATGGATATATGATAGGGTCAGTTCTCACTACAATTCAATTTGTCTTTCTTCTTTATCTTATATTTTGAACATATATTTACTTTAAAAAAAACTGAAGTTGTTTTGCGTTTATAATAAGGCCAATGATAATTGAACGCCCTGTCAGGTGATAAATAAACGCCCTTTGACTTTCTTCACGGCCCGTGAAGGCCTTACGGGCCGTTAGTGCTTCGAAATTTAATTCTCACAACTGCATTTAATCACGGCCCGTGAAGGAACAAACGGCCCGTAAACGTCCACACACACGCCCGTTAACTACCTCAATAACGGCCCGTGAGATCCTTCACGGGCCGTAGTTGTCCTTCTGAGAATTTACTTTCTTCGTTTTGCGTGCAGTTTTAAATTTTATAATTATGTGACGCGACGTATTATTCCTTGATTCGATTTAATATTCTATATAAACCGTTATATATATGACTTGTTATATGGTTAGTGATAAACGAAACAGTAAAATGTCTTCTCGTGGAGGTAGGAGAAGACGTCAAAATGAGTCATCTTCAAACTCACGAGATATTGTGGAAAGTATTCCCGATCCAATAGATAACCATAATTGGCAGAACGGGAGGAACTGGTCTCAGAATATTATTCACTTTATACGTAACGGTGACTCCCAAACATGTAGAGTGTATTACATGGGTCATTCCGATATTCCGTTACAATTTTGGCGTGAATTACTCGAAACGTGTCTTTAGGTACAGAGGTATGATTTAAAGTTTTTTATATATTTTATTTTATTTTAAAATTCTAACAATTAAAAACTTGTTGTTTTATAGCATGTTCGGGCGTGGACAAATAGACTCACAATATGGAGATACGAAGAAATACGTAGAACCGAAGAGTTGCCGGGTAGTGATCGTTGGACGATTCTCCCATTTGAGTGGTTTAACTTAATATACTCGGGGTCCGTTAATGGTAACGAATTTGGAGACGGGAGTGACTGTCTATATCCCGCGTTATGGGAAGTTGATACGGTAATACTGTTTTCATGTTTTACAATAAAATCATAAATTTATAACCGTGAATTAAATTGTTTTGTAGGTTTACGTACCAATGACTGATGACGAAGAAAATTGGTATCTTTTTAAGATTTCTATGGACTCACTACAAGTTCGTATATATTCTCCATACGAATGCCGACCAAATACGTGTGATGATTCATGGTGCATTCATCGTAATGCGCGAACGATTTTCGTACAATTCGAATCGTACTTTTTACATTTTCTGTCACGTATACAATATTGGCAGCACTCCGGACAAGAAGAAATCGAAGAACTGGTGGTATCTGGTGAAACCGTTTGGCCCCCTAATGCCGGTCATATTGGTCGAGATTCGGGAGTTGTAATTTGTATGTTATTGCGTAGGTTGGTTCAAAATAGATCTTTAGAGTGGCAAGAGGTTAGCTTACAGGATGCTTGCTTTAGATTCCGAAGATTTATGGCAGACGAACTGTATTCTAGACGTGTAATGTAGAACAGTAATGAAATATTTATTAAAACATAAACGTTTATTAGTACATTCAAAAACGATAAACCGTTATTATCACACAAAAATAAAACACATAATTTTTAATCTTCTTGATCTTTATAAAGATCCAAGCCGCAAAATGGTTGAAGGAAATTCCAAATTTCTCCCGATATCTTTCTTGAGTTCTTGTCATAATATCCGTATCATTCCATAACATATTTCGATTGTTGTAAACGTCTTTGTAGAGCTGGTGAAATGTCGTGACCTTCCTTCTCAAGTCAGACCACTTGTTGCTAAGTTCACGAGTGGTACGATATTCTTCACGTTCGAGAATTTGATGAAAACGAGTTGAAACCCGGTTCCAAATATTGAATTTGGCGGGATAGTACCTGAATTTTCGATACAAGATCTTACTAAAGTCACCTCCTCTTCATCCGTCCACGATTTTGATCACTTGTAGCACTCATGTTTTGGGTATTGAGTAAATTTGTGTGAATTGTTTGTGTCAAGCGGCTGAATTTATAGACTTGAAAAAGTTTTGTACGGCCCGTGAGAGGCTTTACGGGCCGTGAGGGTGTCACCATACGGCCGTGTAGTGTCAACGGTCGGGTTTTAAAAGTACAAAGCATCACGGCCCGTGAAATAGGTAACGGGCCGTGTGGGAATTATCTAACGGGCCGTGAGGCCCGTCACGGCCGTGAGTCCCGATAATATATAGGACCTCACGGCCCATTTGCTCATTTACGCCCCCAAAACACACATACGATTTACTCCCGTCACGACCTCCGTATTTTCATCATTTTCATACATCCGACTCCCTACTACGGTACGTATTCAAATCCGTATTTTATTTTTGTGTATTTTTCGTTTAAATATATTAAAATTATATTTAAAAAATCTGGAAAATCGAAAAGTTTGGAGATTACGGGCCGTGAAGAGTGGTCACGGGCCGTATCCTTTTGAATTTTCAGAGGGTTACGGGCCGTGACCGTCCTTTACGGCCCGTAATCCTTTTGAAACTTATATGGGTTACGGGCCGTGATGGTCCTTTACGGGCTCACGGCCCGTAACCCTTTTTTTTTCTGGTGAATTTATTATTTTTTTTTGCAGATTATGCCGCCCCGCAAACGTACACGTCCGGAGACTGAGCCCGAGGGTCAGGGTGACTTTCTGGACCCACACCCTGATCTTCGTTTTCCGAGGGAGACCCAGCCACGGCAAAAGCTGTCGATAATCTTCTTATTGCATTTTTCTTTGGAAAACGAAAGAATAGATTACATGTTTACAATTCAACAACAATAAAGAATTGAATAAATAAAGAATTGAAAGAATTGATAAATGTGTAAACTATACTAAATCTACATGTTCAACCGGTCTACGGGCCTTAGTTCAAGATATTTTTGAATTCGACTTCCGTATATAGCCTCCCAATCATTGGCGTTTTCTTTTTGTACAAATGCCAATATTTGCTCGGAACAGGCATTGGATAGTCACCCACTAATCGAATTCTAATGAAATGGCAATCTTGAACATAAGCAATTGAAATTATATGATGTTCACTGATATCACGAGGAGATAACCAGAACGGGAAATAAGTAGCGGAGTTGCCGGTCGATATAAAAATTATAACCACTCGAAACCTGTTAGCAATAAGGATTGTAGCAGGTGGCACTGTCATCCAATTTTTGTGTGGAGCCGCACCTAACCCGTTCCAGTTAATGATTCCCTTATTTCGTTTATATCAGGAAACATCGCAGCGTACCTATGTCTGTTTTCATCCAACTCAGATATAAGTTCCGTACGTATAAAACGCCAGTGATTTTCACCATATCCCAGTGCGAGTGCTATAGCACGAAAACCACAATTGCCGTCCGCTAAAACATCATCCGCACCTGAAATATACGGGAAAAAGAATGATGGAATCCAGCGGTTAAACCGGAAAAAATTGTTTTTATCTTCGTCGCCCGGGATATATGAAAACTTGGAACTCTGTTGAGATAATCCATCTTTGGCTCTTGATTTTGAAGACATGGATTGACTGCGCTGCAAAGGCCCTTGTTTTGACTTCACCACCGAACTTGAATATGTTGGCGGACCTTCAAAATTTTCTCTCGGTTGAACATATGAACTATGTCTGGGGGCGTCTAATATTGTTTCTTTTTGCTTATCTTTTTTTGGACGACCCCGTGTATTTGTTTGGACTTTAGGAGCTTTTTTTTCCGTTTTTGAAGGAGTAACGAAAGATTTGAAAATATTAATCAAAGATCTTTTCACGCTTTCGGGTTGGACAAGTAAATGTTTTGTCACCATCTCCATCTCTTTATGTACATCTACTTGAACTTCCCGTACAATATACGCGGGTGAAAATCTAGCTTCCTCCAAAAAACATCAATGGCATCGAGCGGGATACATTGACCTATAAAATAATATATTAAATAAAATATAATAAAAGTTTTCATGAAAAAATAAAAAACGTAAAAGAACATTCACCTGTTTGAAAGTAATTGTTTAATTTACAAGCACACGGAAGACCAAAGCTGGTAAAAAGATGGCAGCCACATGATTCTTTGGATATAATTAGATGATGTATCCTGTTAATCTCACCGACTAACATATCCAAAGCCGCAATAGAAACGTTACCTCGCAGCAATTTAAGCACTTCATGATTATGCTGCACCATAAGCATGATTTTGCTTTTGGTAAACTTTCTTTTTAGCAATTTCCTGGGTAGCTAAGATATTATTAATGAAAGGAATAAATCTATCCAGGGTGCTATTGGTTGCTTTCAGGTAACTTTTCAACAACGAATGTTGGCTCTCAACTCGGTTCGTTGTGTGCTGACCGAAGTTATAACTTCTATTTATCCACGCCGACACAAATCTCTCTTTGTAGGGGTCCAACCAGTTATTTTTTAGGTACATCAGCACTCCTATTAAAAAAAATGCACTTATTTTTATATAAATATACATATATTTTTAAGAATAACACTAGAAAACTTACTTGAATGGTTGGACACCAATCTGCGATAAAGCCGGTCGTAATTATAAGCGTATATGTCCTCCGTTTCAGAGTTAATAAGTACCGACCACACATGCTGAAAAGCACCCCACTCTTCATTTGAAAAACTCGCCTTACAATGTTTAGCAATATTTTCCGAAATATGCCATCTGCAAAGTAATCGAACAGCACTCGGAAAAACTTCTTCTGACGCATTCATCAGAGCGAGGTCTCGGTCGGTTAGTATAACACGGGGCTCCATACACTTATCTTCCAGCGTTGCTTTTAGTTGCTCTAACACCCATCTGAAGTTGGCTTCACGCTCATAATCAATGAATGCGTGAGCAACAGAAAAAGATTTCAGGGTGGATGTCACACCAACCATTTGAACAAAAGGCATTTTATACAAGTTAGTCTTGTATGTTGTGTCAATCATCAGCACGTGTGGGTAAGCACGCCATAATGTGTGAGATGTGAGATGTATAAAAAAAACCCCGTCGACGGTATTGTCGGTTCCTCAATGTGAGGGGTGTAAATATATTGATGTTGTTGTAGTATAGAAAAAAAAACCTGCATTGGGGTTTCACCAATTCTGGTGGACTTTTTTATTTTTGCCCGAGCATTATATACGGTTCGTAACCCAGACACGTTATTGGGATTTTGTTCCCTCAACGTGCCTAGAATGTTTCGAGGGTCAATATTTTGCTCGGTCAGATTCCTTACAGTAGAAAGCTCATTTTCGGTGAGCCTCATTGCGTATGCATGTCCTTCCAGGTGTTCAGCAGGTTCATGGTTATGAGTATCATCCACAACAACTATAATCCACCCATCTCTCTGCATCTGGTACTTACCCTGCAATTCAAATTGACAGTTTGTTTTTTTCGTGCCACTTTTTCTTAGAGTGGATGCTCCCTTATATACACCACCCCGATCGCATTTCAACCAAATTTTAACCACCAAACCATTCGAATTTCTTTTTGAACGTTTGGTGACAATAACGAACCCATTATCTCGCCCCACTTTAGTTGCCCAATCAACTAATTCTTCACGAGATGAGAAAACCTAATCAATTTAATATTTTTAGTTAGTTATTACTAAATGATAGTAAAATGAAAGTAAAATTAAATATGATATATCTTATAACCTGATTCGTGTCGTATAAACCCTTTTTACCGGAACCAGAACCGTCATTATCCCCGCTGCTATCGCCACCGTTATCACCCCCGTCATCGCCGCCGTCATTCCCGCCGTAATTGGACGCGAACTGTCCTGGATAGTTTGAAGCAGCCTCTTCGTAATAACCGTAACCCTCCTGAGGGTAATAGTTATATTCCGAACCAAATAAATAGTTGCTATCCCAGAAAGACATCGTAACGTTAGATATTAACGTTTATATAGTACTTGAAATGGAATATTGCGTTTATGTAGTAGTTGAAATGAAATGAATTTATATCGTTGAATTATGAAATGAATTTATAAACGTTATAGTAGTTGAAATGGAATATTGCATCTCGTCACATAATTAACACGAATATCGAGGAATATTACGTCATATCAAATAATGTAATAAATACAAATTTACACGACTATCGAGGAATATTACGTCATATCAAATAACGTAATAAATACAAAATTACACGAAAAACGAGGAATAATATATCTCGTCAAATTATTAAAGTGAAACTAGGACCCGTAAGTAAGTTCACGGCCCGTAAGACGAATTCCATACGGGCCGTGAAGAAATTCACGGGCCGTAAATAAACACGACCGTGATCATGTTCACGGGCCGTTACGTTTTTGAATCACGTTTCTGAATGACCGATTTGACTTGCGGCAGACCATACGGCCCGTGAAGGGCCTTACGGGCCGTAAAGAGGGCGTCCAGATATCCTGGAGGGCGTCTCTTTAGTAGGCCCCACTTACGCTTCGAAATCGATTACAACATTGTATTTAGTACGAGTTATTGGTTTTATATAGTAACAATATAAAGAGATGTTTAGAGTTAAACACTATTTTTTGACACATAGTAAAGTCGTTCAATATGAAAAGAAAAAAATATAATGATAAACGTATGTATAAAAAATTATTATTTAATTAAAAAGAAAAATATGGTAATTTTAATATACTTATAAAAATAAAAATGAAAAGCTTGATAGATGATGTGAATTCTCTTACTCTCTCCCTCTCTCACTATTGTTTTTCACCCTTTTAAAAGTTTCAAAGTATTCTCATCTATATATTTTTTGCCGATGATAATTAGGGACAACTGCATTAATTTTGTTACAAACTTTTTAAGTTACATATTTTTGTTAAATATGCTTCAAAAGCATTGTACATCATGAATAAAAACTTAGTTCTTAAAAAATATACAATTTTACTGAATCTAGAAATGAATATAACAAAGTAAACATTCCACAAGGATTATTATTAACGAGTTACGAAGAAGCAAATATTGTTTCATTCAATACATCAATAGAAAAAGTGTATGTAAACTGATGGGGTACCGCGTAAAATGAGTAATAATAAAACCATAATCCGCCCGAAACACGGCCCGGCCGCGGCTCACTTGTCGCCCAAAAAAGGAAGCCCGGCCGCGGCTCACTTATCGCCCAAAAGAGGAAGCCCGGCCGCGGCTCACTTGTCGCCCAAAAGAAGGGCCCGGCCGCGGCTCACTTGTCGCCCAAAAGGGAAGCCCGGCTGCGGCTCATTTCACCGGCCGAGGCGTGACTTTCGCTTGAATTAACGGCAGCCCACTTTGGGCGTGCCATTCTCTTTGGCCCACGAACAGTGGCACCAGGCAAGCCCAAGCCGCGACTCAGCCTTGGTAAACGGCCCAAGAACAGTAGCATATGGCAGATACCAGCCGCGGCCCGGGAAGCAATGGCCCAGCCGCGGCTCAAACGTCATAAATGGCCCAGCTCGTATTGTTCGATTCAAACACTTAAGATTATAAACGGAATAGATACTCCAGCATTTAAGAAGTCTTGCAAGAAACTAACGTCAAGGGACAAAGAGGTTTGGATAAGTACGGAGAGAAGGTTATTGGCTGCTCCAGGGATATAACCAGAAGCAGAAGACAACAAAGAACAAGAGACAAACTTAGTCAGAGGTAGGTGCAGCAGGATAGCCATGTAAAGCCAATGGAATCCAAGTCAACTATGGGGGACAAACAACATTAATGTCGAATGGAAAACCCTTGTCATCAGAAGGGAAACAACTCCGTTAACCAAGGAATCCCAATCCGGATGTTTAACTCCAGATGTCTCAAAATAGATTCGCATGGAAGAGGTTGTCACACGCAGGTCACTATAAATACGAAGGTTCAGGTATATCCACACCATCTCATCCTAACTTAGCATACTCATAGTTAAACACTCTCCAGATACTTATTCTCACGCCGGAGGTTGGTCACGGGGAGAACTCCCTTCTGCCCGTGGCGAGACTCACGGTGTTTTCTGTTGTTTTGCAGCTCAGGTACTTCGATAGCCCAAGTCTTGACGACAATCATTGATCCAATCGCACTGCTTCCGGACGTAAGTCTCTCGACTAACTCCCGTGTAGCAACATTTGGCGCCATCCGTGGGACACGACTGTAAAGCCTCAAAACCTATCCATTTATTGTCCATGGACTTGGGCGAGAAAACACCAACTAACGAGAACCCCAACGTTGGTCATATGGGAGGCGAAAGCACCACGCCTCCTCTCTTTAATCGTACAAGCGCTGCGGCAGGAGAGCCAACCGGAGACGGGGTGGTAATTACTCCGGAGTTTATTAGCAAAAACCGGGAGCGGATATTGTCCCTCCTACAGCAAGAAGAGCGAACTCATCGCATCGAAGAAGTACGGACCCGTCTGGAGTACGAAGAGACGCCGGAGGGAGCGGAGCATGAGAAAGGGAGAAGTCATCCTGGTGGCGAGACAAACCTATCAACTGGGGAGAAGTGGACGAACCACACTCTAGTGGGTAATGGTGCGGGGGCGGACGGTGACGACGATTATAGCAAACCATACCGCCCATCTTCCGCACGTGCCAGGTCTAAGTTCATCCCAAGGATAGCGGAGTTCACTTTTCCTCCAAAGCTGAAGATGCCCTCAAACGTGGGAAGATACAATGGATTGGGGGATCCAGACGACCATCTGCCTGTCTTTGTTGAAGCATCCGAGGTGGAGCAATGGTCCGTGCCGGTATGGTGTCACATGTTCACCCAGACGTTGACGGGGGCAGCAAGAGTATGGTTTGATAGTCTTCCAGCAGGTGAAATCGGCAGTTTCGAAGAACTGGAGGATAGTTTTCTGAAAAATTTCAGTCAGCAAAGAATGTCCACCAAAGACCCGACAGAATTACATAATATCAAGAGAGGATATGGCGAATCAATTGAAAACTTCATCACTAGATATTCCAAGGAAAGTATGCAGGTCCGAGGGGCCGCGGAGACGATACGGATCTCAGCTTTTATTCATGGCGTAAGAAACGACCAGCTGGTGGAGCGGTTCCACGAGAACTTACCACAGTCAGTTGACGAAATGCTAGAGCGCGCCAAGGCATTTGTCCGAGGAAAGAAGGCGTGCGAACAGTTAAAGGAGAAAGCTCTAAAGAAACCAACGGTATCTACGTAGGAATCGCTAAAGAAACTCGGAGGGCCAAGACCCTGGGAGAAGCCACGTTTCCAGCCCCGCCATCCACAACAACATTCATTTTCTAATCACGACACACACCACCCCCCAGAAACCCACTCGGGCCTAATGTCACCCTCCCACCCCTAACAAAAACTCCAAGTGAAATTTTGGCCACAGAAAATGTAAATTTCACAAAACCAGCACCCTTGAAGCCTGGCGTAAGACGAGACACGACCAAATATTGTGAATTTCACAAGGAAAATGGTCACGCAACTGACGACTGCTTCTCGTTGAAAAGACAGATAGAACTTGCGATCAAGACCGGAAAGCTAGCCCACCTGCTGAGGGAGCTGAAGAAGACGCCACAACCCGGAGAAAAAAGGAAAGAGATATTCATGGTCTAGCTCGTCGGCAACAAAGGGAAGAGGCAGTCCGATCACATGGAAGCCTGGATGGCACAAGCAATCTCTTTCCCCCCGATACACGGAGGAAGTTTCGCCAGCGGACCTGTCACGGTGTCAGCCATAATAGCGGAACATCAGGTACATCGCGTGTACATCGATAGCGGAAGTAGCTCGGAGATCATGTATGAGAATTGTTTTTTGCAACTACATGAAGAAGTGAGAAGAGGCCTCGACACAAAAACCCACATGCTCACAGGTTTCACAGGGGAGGTAGTCCAGCCACTGGGGCAGATCCAGCTCCCAGTTGTCATTGGAAACCACTCGGGTTGGCGAGAAGTAGCAATGACGTTCCTTGTGGTACGGTCAGAGTCGTCCCACAACGTGATTTTAGTACGACCTGGGCTATGCGCACTAGGAGCAGTAATATCCACCGTGCATACGGCAATAAAGTTCCCAACCCCGACAGGAGTAGTCACCATATACTCCAGCAGAGAATGCAAGGAGGTGAAGCCATTGAAAATGGGGGAGGCAGTCCCGACGGAAGATGTCGTGAGCCCGATGCATGAAAAATGGGTGGTCAATACGCGATATCCAGAACAGAAGCTCACAATCGGGGGACAACTCGGAGACGCCACGAAAGACAGACTCAAGCGCCTACTGCAAAGTAACTTGGATGTTTTTGCATGGGAACCTTCCGACATGACGGAGTACCCCGTAACACCGCTGAACACAAATTGAATACATACAAATCTAAGGAGCCAATCGTTCAAAAGCGAAGACACATGGGTGAAGAAAGGAGCCGAGCGGTAGTGGAAGAAGTGAAGAAGCTGTTACAAGCAGGCATCGTTAGGGAAGTTCGTTATCAAACTTGGATCGCTAATCCAGTAATGGTGAAAAAAGGAGATGGGACATGGAGGATGTGTATCGACTTTAAAGACCTCAACAACGCATGCCCCATGGATTGCTATCCACTCCCGCAGATTGACTTGAAGGTAGACTCACTGGCCTGTGTCCCACTAAAGTGTTTTTTGGACGCCTACAAGGGTTATCACCAAGTTCAGATGTCTCCAGAGGATGAAGATAAAACGGCATTCTACACCGACATAGGTATCTTTTGTTTCACGAAAATGCCTTTCGGGTTAAAAAACGCAGGGTCAACCTATCAACGCTTGATGGACAGGGCCTTCAAATCCCAAATCGGAAGGAACATCGAAGTATATGTTGACGATATAGTCATCAAAAGTCGTGATGAAGACGCTTTATTGCAAGATATAGATGAGACCTTCGGAAGGTTGCGGGAGATGAATATGAAACTAAATCCTAAGAAGTGTTCCTTCGGGGTCGAAGAAGGACGTTTCCTGGGCGTGGTGGTGAAGAAGGATGGGTTCGAGGCCAACCCGGAGAAAGTAACGGCAATCCTGAAAATGCCCTCCCCGAAGTCCATCAAGGACGTTCAGACACTTAATGGACGCCTCGTGGCACTTAACAGATTCCTATCCAAGCACGCCGTGCGAACCTTGCCCTTCATGTCAACGTTGAAGAACTGTCTGGGGAAGAAAAACTTTTCATGGACGCAAGAAGCAGAAAAAGCTTTCCAACAAATGAAGGTCTACCTGAGCAACCTACCGACATTGGTGGCACCTTTCCAGGGAGAAAAGCTCATCATGTATCTCTCTGCAGGGAAAGAAGCAGTCAGCGCTGTGCTCATGACGGACCGAAGGGGAGAACAAACTCTGATCTATTTCATCAGCAAGGCGCTGAAAGATCCAGAAACCCGATACTCTCCTATGGAGAAACTCGTACTATCCCTGGTTCACGCGTCCAGAAGACTACGCCGGTATTTCCAAGCCCATGTTATTGAAGTAAGAAGAAGTCACCCGATACAGCAGATCTTGAGGAAGCCAGAGATTTCGAGAAGACTGGCGAAATGGGCAATCGAGTTAGGAGTCTTCGGGATCGAGTACAAACCCCGGATAGCTATGAAAGGTCAAGTAGTCGCAGACTTTTTAGCAGAAATCCCACAGGAGGAAGAGTCCATCCCGGATCCGATAGAAACCAGTCCAAAGGAAGTAGCCGAATGGTGTCCGCATACCGACGGAGCATCAAACGACGAAGGATCGGGGGCGGGTCTAATACTCGTAGGACCGGAAGGAGAAGAACTCACCTACGCCCTGCGGTTGGATTTCAAGAGCTCCAACAACGAAGCTGAGTACGAAGCATTTTTGGCTGGCCTCAGGCTAGCAAAACAGATGAATATTAAAAGACTACACGCACATGTAGACTCATTGTTGGTAGCAAATCAAATCAACGGTTTGTATGATGCGAAGGAGGAAACGATGAAGCAGTATCTGAATAAAGCAAAAGAAGCAATCAGGGGATTTGATAGGTGTAACGTGTCACATATCCCACGAAGCAAAAATAAAAAGGCAGATGCACTAAACAAACTAGCATCCGTGACCTTCAGCCACCTGGCACGAGTGGTAAGGGTGGAGGTCCTGCAATCCCCTTCCATAAATATAGGGGAAGTAGCAGCAGCTGTGGAGGTGGAGAAGGAATGCTGGATGAAGCCGATCGTGGAATTCTTGACAAACAGAACCTTGCCTTAGGGGAGGATGGAGGCAAGGGCATTGCAAGCCAAGGCACTGCATTATGAAATACAACGAGGAGTTTTGTACCGGCGATCATACATGGGTCCTCTTCTGAGATGCTTGACGCCGGAAGAAGCCGATTATGTTGTCAGGGAAATACACGAAGGTATATGTGGAATCCACGCTGGTCCTCGAATGGTCGTCGCCAAGGCAATGGGAGTGTCACACCCCGACCGACGGCGGAATCATCGGAGCGGACGAGGGAATGATTGATTATTCATAACTCATGATTGTCTAATTGTGTAAATAATATTAAAATCAGATTACAGGATAACATGAATTTAACAGATACAAATACAACAGTTAAAGTCACAAATAATAATTGTCTTTTGTTTTGACTAAGTCCAGGTCTTATATGATCAAGTAGAAGTCCACTAGCTTGCTTAACCTGAAATCATGTGAGAAAATAAAGTCAGCTAACGAATTAGCTGGTGAGTAATCACAGTTTTGAGTATACATATAGATTGATTGATTGATTGAGAATAATCCAATTCACAAGGTAACGTTAAGACTTATATTGCAATAGTAAAGCATATAGATAAACCGACACAATAACAACCCCTTGACTTGACACTTGCATATAATAGACTCCACACATACACAATAGATTAACTCCTGTCTCTGGCACAATCACCACTCGTAAGCCATATGGGGTGGGTTATCCAAACCAGTAGATCTACATTGTTGCCAGGATTGATTGATTGATTGAATTAGGGTTTTACTGTCGTCCAGTTTATCACAGTATGTTCACATAATTGCAAGTAATAACATAACATGTCTTGAATTGAATTTAGAATGAAATAATAATAGAATATCATGATTGAATATATTGTATCACATGATTTCCCCCAAATAGGAAATGATATAAAAAGGGGATATGAATACTCACTTGATTGATGAGATTAGAATCTGGATGTGATAGATTAGACACCAACGATTTTCTTACGATTAACTAAGGAACGGTGTCTCGAATTAGAATAATAATGATTTGGGAATTTGGGAATGTATTAAGATTTCCATTGTTTTTTTTAATTTATTTAGTTTGAATATCTTGAAATACGCAAAATGAATTTATTGATAGTATTTATGTTTAGAATTTAATAAAAATATTTGTATCAACACTCGTAATTGTTTTGATTTATTGTTAAAGTGTGGAAAAACAAATAATTAATTTATTAATTAATTATATGATATAATCAATTAAAATATTTAACTATTTAAGTAATACAAAACGACTTTTGTAAATAATCTGTAAAATTATAAAATACATATATTTGCAATTATCTTGAATAATTCATAATTAAAGGTAATACAGTGCCCAATAATAATTTAATAATTTAAATTATTAAAAGTTCACTTTTATAGATATAATTTTATAATATTTGTAATTTTATTTATTTAAAACATTTAATAAAATAGATAAAATGTTAAAATAAATTTCAGAAAAATAATTAAGTTGTTTAAAAATTTTTAATGTTTGTAAAAATATTTTTATGATTTTTGGGATTTTTTTTGGAATTTTTAAAGGCTTAAAAAGAGGTTTAAAAAGAATATGTAGGTGCCCGGGTTCGAATCCGGGACCTCTTGGTTGAAATGCATGCACAGAACCAGTGAACTATGGCTTACAACCGCGGTATGCATCTGTTTCAATTCCTTTTAAACTCACTTCCCAGATATCCCCCAAATTGTAACATTGCGTATTTATCTTAATAAAGTGGATTTTGTCGATATTGAATTCAAAATCTTCAATAATCATAATAATAATAATAATAATAATAATAATAATAATAATAATGATAATAATAATAAAAAAAAATAATAAATAATAATAATAAATGCTACTATTAACAATTAGTAAAAAATTATATAATATATATATATGTATATATATATATATATATAGGCATGTATTAAAATTTAATATATAAGTCCAGGGGTGATCATGTAAATTATGAAACTTAAAACCAAAGTTCTAGCATAAAATATAAAATATAAAACCGCAGGGGCTAAATGTGTAAATATTTTAAAACCCGGCTTCTTCCCCCGTATTTCCGGCGAGTCGCCGGCGAGGCTCCGGCCGGTCTCCGGCGAGCCAAATTAGCCAAAATTACCCATTTTCAAGCCACAAAACCGGTCCCAATGCATTCGTGGGTGAGTTTCGAACTCAATACAGCCATTAAACACGTTTAAACTTAGAGGAATTCGGATCCAAAGTCTCCACATCGAAATCGCAAAATCCCCGACCAAAATCAGTCAAATTATTCCAATTTGAACCCCACAATCACACCGAAAGTTTCTTGGATCCAATTTGGATTGAATTCCAACACAAAACGTGTTGAATTAGTCAAATAACGGCTAAATTCTTCACTTTATTCTCGGATTCTATACACCTCATAAACCCACTCAAACAACATCAATAAACAAATTAAAGCTGCAAAATCGATCATTTTTACATACCCAACCGAACTCTGATTTCAATTTCACTAAACACAAACATAAACACTGAAATCACACATCATCTTCATCGCGACCTGCAACTCACTCGAACCCCACCTTCAGAGTTTCAAAACCTGAAATTGATTAGGGGCTTTCACTCTCGATCATCATCCAAAGCTCCATACAAATTTAATTTGATTATCATCACGGTTTGAGCAACATTCGATAGACACCTAGTCTCGGACCTATCTCGAACTCAAACTCATCGAATACACTATCTCAACAGGTAATTAATACCTCTATGAACTCGGTTTTTCATGGGGAATAAAAGCCCCATGATTTCAGTAGCAATAATAATCGAATCGAGGTTCAATTTGAAGAGATTCGAACCTAGGGTTCGAATGAAATTGGGGGTTTAATTTATTCACGTTTAAATTCAATTGGAACCAAGTACATTCGCGGTTGTGACCATGGTTCACTGGTCCCTGCACCCCTTTGCAATCCATGAGGTCCCGGGTTCGACCCCGGGCCACCTCAACCATTTTTTTGGGGGCTTTTTAAGCCTCTAAAAATTATAAAAAAATTTGTAAAAATTATAAAAACGTTTTTACAAACATTAAAATTTTTAAAACCACTTAATTACTTTCTGAAATTTATTTTTATATTTTATTCATTTATTTTATTTGTTTTAAATAAATAAAATAACTAACTATTTCTTTCTACCAATTAATAATTAGTGTATAATACACAATTATACGATAAATAAATTGAACCCAATATGTATATAGTTATATATTATTCAATTACCGAAACAATTGTTATTTGAATAAATTACATTTACATAATCGTATACAATTTATAACTCGAGTATATAATTAACATACAATATATAGTTATGTTCACTTATGTACAAATGTATTATATACATATAATCATGTATAAATTTATACATATAATTATATATAATTACTTGATTATATATAATTATGAATATAATTATACATATACAATTTATTAATAAATTGTATAAATGTATAACTTACACGTATAATTTTTTATTAAAATTCTTGACGTAATCACTTTCACCAAATTCGGTTATTACAAGACATTTCAAACCAAATAAAATTGATCAATTTAAACTACCATGGAAAATCCTAATACATTCCCAAATTCCCAAATCATTATTATTCTAACTCGAGACACCGTTCCTTAGGTTAATCATAAGGAAATCATTGGTGTTTAAATCTATCACGTTCAAAATTCAATCTCATCAATCAAGTGAGTATTCATATCCCCTTTTTATATCATTTCCTATTTGGGGGGAAATCATGTGATACAATATATTCTATCATGATATTCTATTGTTATTTCATTTTCAATTCAATTCAAGACAGGTTATGTTATTACTTGCAATTATGTGAACATACTGTGATAAACTGGACGATAGTAAAACCCTAATTCAATCAATCAATCAATCCTGGCAACAATGTAGATCTACTGGTTTGGATAACCCACCCCATATGGCTTACGAGTGGTGATTGTACCAGAGGCAATTAGTCAATCTATGGTGTTTGTGTGGAGTCAATTATATGCAAGTGTCAAGTCAAGGGGTTTATATTGTGTCGGTTTATCTATATGCTTCGCAGTTGCCATATAAGTCTTAATATTACCTTGTGAATTGAATTATTCTCGATGGATCAATCAATCAATCTATATGTATATTCAAAACTGTGATTACTCACCAGCTAACTGTTAGCTGACTTTATTTTCTCACATGATTTCAGGTTAAGCAAGATAGTGGACCTCTACGTGCTCATCTAAGACACGGACCTAGTTAAAATAAACGACAATTATTATTTGTGGTTTCGATTGTTGTATTTGTGTATGTTGAACTTATTTTATCTTGTAATCTGATTGTAATATTATTTCCACTATTAGACAACCATGTGTTATGAACAATCCATCATTCCCTCGTCCGCTCCGATGATTCCGCCGTCGGTCGGGGTGTGACAGATTGGTATCAGAGCCATGGTTATAGGGAATTAGGTTATTAGAAATGGAATGACCTAGACTATAACTAACTACCTTTACACATGAGTCCTCTCATGTATTTTATATGCTTAGACAGGATTTTATGTGCCTTACATGTTTATACTTGATTATGTGATTATCTGTTTATGTGATTCTTCTTATACTTTGAATCTATCAATATACACACGAATCTTAACTCATATTCTAAGGCATTGTGTGCCTAATTCAAGTGATTTCAAACTCCAAAACTCTATTGTTATTCATGGTTTTCAAATCTCGTCAAAGTCCGTGTCACATGACCGAGAACATGCAATGCTGGAAGAGTGGGATACCTGTATCTTAAGGTGTTCTGTCTAGGCAAGGTATTCATACAACTTGATTACCTTACCTGGGAACCCTCGAGATGAGTATTCGCTTATAGGTACGCATATCCTCATTAAGGTTGTGGTGGACACAAATACTTTGATAAGTCACCGTATTCGTTTTGGTTTGCGAACCGAACGTTTACACTCCTAACCTCTCATTGTTATTCTAAACAATCTCATTAACGATTCTATTATTTTGAAAAGTTTTAAAAACCAATTACCCGTTTCTCATAGAGGTTTCTTCTTTCCTTATTATACAGCATGTCTTCTCGTCAAAACCGCTCCCGATCTAGAAGCTCTGGCCGCAAGATTGCTGCTATAGTGGCACGTGAAGTTGCTGCGGTTATCCCAACACTGATTACCCATTGAATCAAGGCAACAACACCGTTCAAAATCAAGCCGTACAAAACCCAACTGCACCAAACCCTCCACGAACTTGTACCTACAAGCATTTCAATTCTTGCAATCCCACTAAGTTTAGCGGGACCGAAGGTGCCACTGGTCTTTTACAGTGGTTTGAGAGTATCGAGAACACTTTCCTCAATAGTGAGTGCCCCGATAATCTCAAGGTTCGTTATGCTACAAGTGTTCTTCAAAAGAGAGCACTCACTTGGTGGAACGGTGAGAAACGAACTCGTGGAACTGATGCAGCATTAGCATTGACGTGGGATGAAGTTAAGGAGCTTATGACTCGGGAATTCTGTCCGAGAAATGAAATTAAGAAATTGGAAGCTTAGTTCTGGGACTTAACTCAAGAAAGTGGAGAAAATTTAGCTTATACCAACCGATTTCATGAACTGAGTCTACTTGTTCCTCATCTGGTTACTCCTTTAACTCGGGCTATCGAGAAATACATCGGTGGTCTACCCATGCAAATTCAAGACACGGTGTGGGGTAGGAATCCTGCAACCTTAGAAGATACCATCCGGCTAGCTGCTCAGCTAACTGACAATCATGTCAAGGATGGAACCCTGACTAGGAAGGGTGCTAAGAAGGTGCCTGGAAAACCCTCAGCTGAAACCCCTAAGGAGGAAAAACCTGAACCTTCTCAAAACAAGAAGAGGAAGGCTAAATCCCAAAACTTCACTGTGATTACCCCTGCTGTGCCAATTAATCAAGTCCCTCCAACTCGTCAACCAGTAGTCAACAACCAACAACCGATGAAAAAGCCATACGCTGGACCCTTTCCTCAATGTAACCACTGCAAGTATCACCATCCTGCTAACGTTCAGTGTCGCCAATGCACAAACTGTGGTCGTTTCGGCCATACATTCAACGTGTGCAAGAATACTGCAAGGGTTCCAGTTACCACACCAACTGTTCAGCATACTCCGACAGTCACACACGCAAGAGCTTGCTACCAATGCGGAGATCCTAACCATTTCCGCAACCAATGTTCGAAGCTTCTCACGGCCGTCCCTGCAGCTCAAGGTCGAGCATTCAACATCAATGCCCAACAAGCTCAAGTTAGCAACGACGTGGTGAACGGTATGTTCCAAATTAATAATCAATACGCTTCGATTCTTTTTGACACTGGTGCAGATAAAAGCTTTGTATCCTTAGACTTTGAGCCATTACTTGCTAGTGCCCGAACCAAGCTAGATAACCCCTTTACGGTAGAGATAGCTGACGGAAAACCCATTACAATTAATTCTGTTATTCCTGACTGTATTTTGAATCTAAGTGAGCATGATTTCCCTATCAATCTTATACCCATGCAACTGGGTAGTTTCGATGTTATAGTAGGCATGGACTGGTTATCAAAGAATCATGCCGAAGTGATTTGTCACGAAAAGACCATTCGTATTCCTCTCCCGACCGGAAGCATACTACAAATCTACGGGGAAAAACCTTACAAGGGGCTTAAACTCATGTCTTGTACCAAAGCTCAAAAGTACCTCCGCAAGCATTACGTGGCTTTCTTAGCTCATATCGTAAAGGCAGATGAGAAACCTAAGAAGATTGAAGACATTCCGGTTGTTCGAGAGTTTCCTGAAGTCTTTCCCGAAGACTTAACCGGTCTTCCTCCCGTTCGTCAAGTTGAATTCCGAATCGACCTTGTACCTGGTGCAACTCCCGTGGCAAAATCTCCTTATCGACTTGCACCATCTGAGATGCAAGAACTTGCTAGCCAATTGCAAGAACTGTCAGACAAAGGATTCATTCGCCCGAGCTCGTCACCATGGGGAGCTCCGGTATTATTCGTGAAGAAAAAGGATGGCTCATTCCGGATGTGCATTGACTATCGAGAGCTCAACAAACTCACAATCAAGAACCGTTACCCATTACCCAGAATCGACGATCTGTTTGATCAGCTTCAAGGAGCCACTCATTTTTCAAAGATCGATCTTCGTTCTGGTTACCACCAACTCCGTGTGCACGATGATGATATTCCAAAAACAGCTTTCCGAACGAGATATGGCCATTATGAGTTTACAGTGATGCCATTCGGGTTAACCAACGCACCGGCAGTATTCATGGATTTAATGAATCGCGTGTGTCGGCCATACCTAGACAAATTCGTGATCGTATTCATCGACGACATCTTGATATACTCCAAATCAAATCCGATCATGAGAATCACCTTCGTCTAATACTCGAACTTCTGAAGAAAGAGAAACTCTACGCCAAATTCTCAAAATGTGAATTCTGGCTTAATGAGGTTCAATTTCTTGGTCACATAGTAAACAGCAAGGGAATTCACGTTGATCCCGCAAAGATCGAGTCAATAAAGAAATGGGGAGAACCTAAAACTCCTACAGAGATTCGTTCATTCCTTGGTCTAGCCGGATATTATCGACGTTTTATTCCTAACTTCTCGAAGATTGCTGTGCCACTCACTGCTTTGACCCACAAGGATAAGCCTTTTTCTTGGGGGCCTGATCAAGAAAAAGCGTTTCAAACCCTCAAGCAAAAGTTGTGTGAAGCGCCGATTTTAACACTTCCTGATGGAAACGACGATTTCGTTGTCTATTGTGACGCTTCAAAACAAGGTCTAGGTTGCGTTCTCATGCAGCGAGGCAAAGTTATAGCTTATGCTTCAAGACAATTGAAGATTCATGAGAAAAATTATACAACGCACGATCTTGAATTGGGTGTTGTCGTATTCGCACTCAAAATCTGGAGACACTATCTCTATGGCACTAAATGTGTTGTATTCACCGATCATAAGAGTCTCCAGTACATCTTCAACCAAAAGGAGCTTAACATGAGGCAACGGCGATGGGTCGAACTACTCAATGACTACGACTGTGAGATTCGTTACCACCCCGGTAAAGCTAATGTCGTAGCTGATGCATTAAGTCGTAAGGGTCAAGTTATGCTTCAAAGTGTTACCATTCAAACCGACCTTATGACCCGTATACTCGAAGCTCAACACGAATCAGTCACCGAGGGCAACATGTATGAGGAAATGTCATGCGGTGCTGAACTCCAATTGGAAACCAAGTTGGACGGACTACTGTATTTTCTAAATCGACTTTGGATTCTGAATCGCGATAATCTTCGAACAACCATCCTGGATGAGGCTCACAAGGCTCGTTATTCTATTCATCCGGGAGCAGATAAGATGTTCATGAATCTTCGGAACCAATATTGGTGGCCCGGCATGAAGAAGGATATAGCCTTGTATGTATCTAAATGCCTCACATGTTCCAAAGTCAAAGCCGAGCATCAACGTCCCTCTGGATTACTTGTACAACCCAAGGTTCCATTATGGAAATGGGAAAGCATATCCATGGATTTCATTACCAAGCTGCCTCGTACCGCTAGTGGTCACGATAGTATCTGGGTTATCATTGATCGATTGACTAAGTCGGCTCATTTCATTCCAATTCGGGAAGATTATCGAGTCGAGAAATTGGCTCGTATTTACATCAATGAAATAGTTAGTCGGCATGGTGTACCTTTAGATATTATTTCTGATCGCGATGGTCGTTTTATCTCTCGTTTCTGGAAAAGTCTTCAATCAGCTCTCGGGACTCAACTCAATATTAGCACAGCCTATCACCCGCAAACCGACGGTCAGACTGAAAGAACGATACAAACCCTCGAGGATATGCTCCGGGCTTGTGTCATTGATTTCAGTGGATCTTGGGATTCTCATCCTCCGTTAATCGAATTTTCATACAACAATAGTTACCATACCAGCATCCAAATGGCACCATTTGAGGCCTTGTATGGCCGAAAGTGTCGATCTCCCATCTGTTGGTCTGAAGTTGGTGAATCACAGATTACTGGTCCGGAATTGATACAAGAAACAACCGACAAAATACATAAGATCCGTGATAACTTGGTCGCTGCTAGAAATCGTCAAAAGCATTATGCTGACAAAAGACGTAAGCCCATGGAATACAATGTCGGTGATCTCGTACTTCTTAAGGTGTCACCTTGGAAGGGAGTGATTCGCTTTGGAAAGACAGGGAAGCTAGCACCTCGTTACGTGGGTCCATTCAAAGTGCTCGAGCGAATTGGGAAAGTGGCCTACAAGCTTGAACTACCTCAAGAACTTAGCAATATACATCCGACGTTTCATGTTTCAAATCTCAAGAAATGTCTTGCCGATGAAAATCTCCACATTCCACTCGACGAAGTCCAGATTGATGAATCTATGCACTTTATTGAGAAACCTGTGGAAATTATGGATCGGGAAGTTAAACAACTCAAACGCAGTCGGATACCCATTGTCAAAGTTCGTTGGGAGTCTAAACGTGGGCCAGAGTACACCTGGGAATGCGAAGACCAAATGAAATCCAAGTATCCTCATCTCTTTGTTTCAGCCTCCTCGTGATTAAAATTTCGGGACGAAATTTCCTAAAGCAGGGGAGACTGTAACATTGCGTATTTATCTTAATAAAGTGGATTTTGTCGATATTGAATTCAAAATCTTCAATAATCATAATAATAATAATAATAATAATAATAATAATGATAATAATAATAAAAAAAAATAATAAATAATAATAATAAATGCTACTATTAACAATTAGTAAAAAATTATATAATATATATATATATATATATATATATATATATATATATATATAAGCATGTATTAAAATTTAATATATAAGTCCAGGGGGTGATCATGTAAATTATGAAACTTAAAACCAAAGTTCTAGCATAAAATATAAAATATAAAACCGCAGGGGCTAAATGTGTAAATATTTTAAAACCCGGCTTCTTCCCCCGTATTTCCGGCGAGTCGTCGGCGAGGCTCCGGCCGGTCTCCGGCGAGCCAAATTAGCCAAAATTACCCATTTTCAAGCCACAAAACCGGTCCCAATGCATTCGTGGGTGAGTTTCGAACTCAATACAGCCATTAAACACGTTTAAACTTAGAGGAATTCGGATCCAAAGTCTCCACATCGAAATCGCAAAATCCCCGACCAAAATCAGTCAAATTATTCCAATTTGAACCCCACAATCACACCGAAAGTTTCTTGGATCCAATTTGGATTGAATTCCAACACAAAACGTGTTGAATTAGTCAAATAAATGGCTAAATTTTTCACTTTATTCTCGGATTCTATACACCTCATAAACCCACTCAAACAACATCAATAAACAAATTAAAGCTGCAAAATCGATCATTTTTACATACCCAACCGAACTCTGATTTCAATTTCACTAAACACAAACATAAACACTGAAATCACACATCATCTTCATCGCGACCTGCAACTCACTCGAACCCCACCTTCGGAGTTTCAAAACCTGAAATTGATTAGGGGCTTTCACTCTCGATCATCATCCAAAGCTCCATACAAATTTAATTTGATTATCATCACGGTTTGAGCAACATTCGATCGACACCTAGTCTCGGACCTATCTCGAACTCAAACTCATCGAATACACTATCTCAACAGGTAATTAATACCTCTATGAACTCGGTTTTTCATGGGGAATAAAAGCCCCATGATTTCAGTAGCAATAATAATCGAATCGAGGTTCAATTTGAAGAGATTCGAACCTAGGGTTCGAATGAAATTGGGGGTTTAATTTATTCACGTTTAAATTCAATTGGAACCAAGTACATTCGCGGTTGTGACCATGGTTCACTGGTCCCTGCACCCCTTTGCAATCCATGAGGTCCCGGGTTCGACCCCGGGCCACCTCAACCATTTTTTTGGAGGCTTTTTAAGCCTCTAAAAATTATAAAAAAATTTGTAAAAATTATAAAAACGTTTTTACAAACATTAAAATTTTTAAAACCACTTAATTACTTTCTGAAATTTATTTTTATATTTTATTCATTTATTTTATTTGTTTTAAATAAATAAAACAACTAACTATTTCTTTCTACCAATTAATAATTAGTGTATAATACACAATTATACGATAAATAAATTGAACCCAATATGTATATAGTTATATATTATTCAATTACCGAAACAATTGTTATTTGAATAAATTACATTTTACATAATCGTATACAATTTATAACTCGAGTATATAATTAACATACAATATATAGTTATGTTCACTTATGTACAAATGTATTATATACATATAATCATGTATATAATTATACATATAATTATATATAATTACTTGATTATATATAATTATGAATATAATTATACATATACAATTTATTAATAAATTGTATAAATGTATAACTTACACGTATAAATTTTTATTAAAATTCTTGACGTAATCACTTTCACCAAATTCGGTTATTACAAGACATTTCAAACCAAATAAAATTGATCAATTTAAACTACCATGGAAATCCTAATACATTCCCAAATTCCCAAATCATTATTATTCTAACTCGAGACACCGTTCCTTAGGTTAATCATAAGGAAATCATTGGTGTTTAAATCTATCACGTTCAAAATTCAATCTCATCAATCAAGTGAGTATTCATATCCCCTTTTATATCATTTCCTATTTGGGGGGAATCATGTGATACAATATATTCTATCATGATATTCTATTATTATTTCATTTTCAATTCAATTCAAGACAGGTTATGTTATTACTTGCAATTATGTGAACATACTGTGATAAACTGGACGACAGTAAAACCCTAATTCAATCAATCAATCAATCCTGGCAACAATGTAGATCTACTGGTTTGGATAACCCACCCCATATGGCTTACGAGTGGTGATTGTGCCAGAGGCAATTAGTCAATCTATGGTGTTTGTGTGGAGTCAATTATATGCAAGTGTCAAGTCAAGGGGTTTATATTGTGTCGGTTTATCTATATGCTTCGCAGTTGCCATATAAGTCTTAATATTACCTTGTGAATTGAATTATTCTCGATGGATCAATCAATCAATCTATATGTATATTCAAAACTGTGATTACTCACCAGCTAACTCGTTAGCTGACTTTATTTTCTCACATGATTTCAGGTTAAGCGAGATAGTGGACCTCTACGTGCTCATCTAAGACACGGACCTAGTTAAAATAAACGACAATTATTATTTGTGGTTTCGATTGTTGTATTTGTGTATGTTGAACTTATTTTATCTTGTAATCTGATTGTAATATTATTTCCACTATTAGACAACCATGTGTTATGAACAATCCATCATTCCCTCGTCCGCTCCGATGATTCCGCCGTCGGTCGGGGTGTGACACAAATACCCTATGAACCCTAGATCGAATCAACCCAAATCGACCCCCAATTTGATGATATTTACTGTAATAGTCATAGGGCTTTGATCGCCCGTGTATAATCGAGTATGTATGTATGTTTAATTACCTTGTATATGATTGATTTGATGTTGAACTGCTCGATGAACAGACGCGACGAAGGTGATGATCGGGTGATGCTCAAACTACGATTATAATCAAATTAAACTCAAGGGAAGCTTCGTATGGTGATCGAGACTCAAAGCCCTTTGTTAATTTTGAAGATTAAAACCCAGAGATAGGTGTTCGGGTGTGGTGTGTGCCGCGACCGAGAGGGGAAGTCGAGCGGGGTGTTTGGGTTTGTTTTGAATGAAATTGAGAATGGGAGTTCATTAGAAACTGATTTATGGTAGTTCATATTCGTTTAATTCGATTATAATGGAGTGTTTGTGCGATCTAGACGTGTAAAGGGCCGACCACCGTGGGTGCGTTCGGGGAAGGAACAGGGGGTGGGGTTGGGTATTTCAGAATTACACTTCTGGTCCCTGATGTTTAGGTTGCTTATTAATTCATGTAAAAACCTTCAAATTAAGTTTTGGAAATTACAAAGTAACCCCAGACTTATACAAACTAATTTGAATAATAAATAATAACTACTATTAAAACCTTATAAGTTTATTAAAAGTCATTTTATAACTAAATAATTTTGATAAAACTTTTCCATTTAATTATTTATCGTAAAATGATTAATAAATCTTTATAACTTTATGTGAAGATTTATTTCTAAATCAATAAATGATTACAAGTTGTTTAGATTATAAAGAGTTCATAATAATAAATTGCACATTTAGTACATTTGATCCATTAAAATTATTAAAATAATTTGATAATAGGAGTTCAAATGCTAAAAAAAATGGGTTCGGGTTTGGGTTTTAACTTGGAAAATTTGAGGATGTTACAGTCTCCCCTGCTTTAGGAAATTTCGTCCCGAAATTTGTTCACGAGGAGGCTGAAACGAAAAGATGAGGATACTGGGATTTCATTTGGTCCTCACGTTCCCAGGTAAACTCTGGGCCACGTTTAGATTCCCAGCGGACTTTGACAATAGGTATCCGGCTACGTTTGAGTTGTTTGACTTCCCGATCTATAATTTCCACAGGTTTCTCAATAAAGTGCATAGATTCATCAATCTGGACTTCGTCGAGTGGAATGTGGAAATTTTCATCGGCAAGACATTTCTTGAGGTTTGAAACATGAAACGTCGGATGTATATTGTTGTGCTATTGGGGTAGCTCAAGCTTGTAGGCCACTTTCCCAATTCGCACGAGCACTTTAAAAGGACCCACGTAACGAGGTGCTAGTTTCCCTTTCTTTCCAAAGCGAATCACTCCCTTCCAAGGTGATACCTTAAGAAGAACGAGATCACCGACATTGTATTCCATGGGTTTACGTCTTTTATCAGCATAAAGCTTTTGACGATTTCTAGTAGCGACCAAGTTATCAAGGATCTTATGAATTTTGTCGGTTTGTTTCTTGTATCAATTCTGGACCAGTAATCTGTGATTCACCAACTTCAGACCATACAAGGCCTCAAATGGTGCCATCTGGGTGTTGGTTTGGTAACTGTTATTGTAAGAGAATTCAATCAACGGAAGATGAGAATCCCACGATCTACTGAAATCAATGACACAAGCCCGGAGTATATCCTCGAGGTTTGTATCGTTCTTTCAGTCTGACCGTCGGTTTGCGGATGATAGGCTGTGCTAAGATTCAGTTGAGTTTCGTGAGCTGATTGGAGACTTTTCCAGAAACGAGAGATGAAGCGACCATCGCGATCAGAGATAATATCTTTACTTGACAAAGGATTGGTTAGGAAAACTACCATCACGTAAACAGGTTTTGATGGTAACTCACAATGAAAATCGATAAATAAGGAATAAATGGTTTGGTGTAGCTAGATCGAGTCAAAACATGAGAATAAAGGAAAAGAAATCGATTTAAGAATTTAAATGTTCCAAGTTAGGATTCAAAATCAACCTAAAACGATCGCGTCTCTTTCAAATTCAGAGATCATGCTTTGGCTTGATAGGTCGAAACACTAACATTATTTCACCCTTCAAGTTACTACATGCGTCTCGTTACTTGATTACAACCATGGTAAGTTGGAGATCAAGAAATGAGAATAGTCATCAAGGTATGGTTTTCACCTCTAACTTGATGGTGTACTCTCAAGGTATGACCACTAGCTTACCAATCCAAAAGTTCGATCTGAGGATCTACAGAAATAAGATGAGATAACTCACCATTAAGGTAAGGGAAATCACTCCTATCTTAACGATGAATTTTTAAAAAAACAAAATATAATAAGATAGACTTCCTCGTCAAAATCCAGAATTCACTCCTACTTTGACGAGGTCGTTTCATTTAAGAAATACAATCCATGAAAATGAAATTATCATCAAGGTATGAAATTTACGTCTATCTTGATGATTGAATCTCATAATAACAAGAAAACAAAAGAAGATTGACATTTGTCACCAAAGTACGGGTTTCAATCCTATTTTGATGAGATCATGTCATTTGTGAAATGCAAGTTCCAAAGTGAATAATTAAAGTCAGTCCTCGAGATAAGGAAATCACCCTAATCCAGAGGATAAAATTTCATAAAACACATCATTGGAAACCATTTATTGAAATGAATAAAGATTCATCACCAAAGTAAGGGAATCACCCCTGTTTTGATGAGTTAAAATCATTTAGGAGATTCGAGTGTCCTTAGTCATAGGTTGACTTGCAAACTCTTGCATCTCCCACGGTGCAAACGATTCAAAGTTCGACTTAACAGCGAAAGGAAAAATATCTCAATTAGAAATTAAGAAATTTTCAAATTACATCAATGTAACAAAAGGAAAATCACGATTACAAATCTTGAATTACATCATGAAGACGAAATCAAGGACAAGAATTATTCAACACCACATCATTGGTGGCTTGAGCTTGTTGAGCATTAATGTTGAAAGCACGTCCTTGAGCCGTAGGAACTGGGATGACAAGTTGAGGGCATCGATTGCGAAAATGGTTCGGATCACCATATTGATAGCATGCACGTCCCTGGGTAATTGCAAGAGGATGTTGGTGAACTGGTGCATTGGTCGGAGCTTTAGCAGCACTCCTGCACACGTTGAATGTATGACCCAGACGACCACAGTTTGTGTATTGACGACATTGAATATTAGCGGGATGGTGATAACTGCAGTTGTTACACTGCAGATAGGGTCCAGCGTATGACTTTTTCATTAGTGATCGGTTTTTTACTGCTGGTTGACGAGTTGGAGGGACTTGATTAATTGGCACAGCAGGGGTAATTACAGTAAAGTTTTGAGATTGAGCCTTCCTCTTCTTGTTCTTGGAAAGCTCGGGTTGATCGGTTTTGACGGTTTCGTTAGGAAGTTTATCGGTATTCTTCTTCGATCCTTTCCTGGTTAAGGAACCAGCTTTCACATGATTATCGGTTAACTGTGCAGCCAGCCTGATAGCATCTTCTAGTGTTGAAGGATTCCTTCCTAGCACCGTATCCTGAATCTGCATGGGTAGTCCACCAATGTATTTCTCGATGGCTCGGGAGGTAGGGGTAGCAAGATGCGGTACCAAAAGGCTCAGTTCGTGGAATCGGTTAGTGTATGCGAGGTTCTCGCCACTGTCTTGGGTTGACTCCCAGAACTCAGCTTCCAGTTTTCGGACTTCATTTCTTGGGCAGAACTCTTTAGTCATGAGCTCCTTAACTTCAGTCCATGTTAAGGCTAGAGCAGTTTCAGTTCCACGGGTTCGTTTCTCTCCGTTCCACCAAGTAAGTGCGCGTTTCTGGAGAACACTTGTGGCATATCGGACTTTTAGATTTTCAGGGCATTCACTGTTTAGGAAAGTGTTCTCGATGCTTTCGAACCAATGTAGTAATCCGGTAGCACCTTCAGTTCCACTGAACTTAATGGGGTTGCAAGAACTGAAATGTTTATAGGTACAAGTTCGAGGAGGGTTTGGTGCAGTTGGGTTTTGAACAACATTGTTGCTTTGGTTCAAATGGTTAAGTAGAGTTGGAATGACCGCAACAACTTCACATGCTACAATAGCAGAAATCTTACGGCCAGAGTTTCTAGACCATGAACGGATTTGACGAGAAGACATTCTGGAATATCATTTAGATATTTTATGAGAACTGGATAATATGAGCTATGAAAATGACAATCGGGAATTTGGCATAATAACAATGAGATGTTCCGTGTGTAATCGTTTGATTCGTAAATCAAAGCGAGTATGTTGACTAATCAAAGTGTTATGTCTAGCACAACCTTATTGAAGACATGCGTACCTATAAGCAGATACTCATCCCGAGGGTTCCCAGGTAAGGTAGACAGATCCATCGGTTGATTTGGATTTATACAAATACCTTGCCTAGACAGAACATCCCGAGATACAGGCATCCCACTCTTCCAGCATTGCATGTTTCAAGTTGTGAGACACAGACTTTGACGAGATTTTGAAAACCATGAATAACAATCGAGTTTTGGAGTTTGAAATCACTTGAATTAGGCACACAATGCCTTAGAATATGATTTAAGATTCGTGTATACATTGATAAGATTCAAAGAATAAGAAGAATCACATAAGGCATATAATCACACAATCAAATATAAGCATATAAGGCACATAAAAATCCTATCTAAGCATGTAAAATACATGAGAGGACTCATGTGTAAGGGTACTTAGTTATAGTCTAGGTCATTCCATTTCTAATAACCTAATTCCCTATAACCATGGCTCTGATACCAATCTGTCACACCCCGACCGACGGCGGAATCATCGGAGCGGACGAGGGAATGATTGATTGTTCATAACTCATGATTGTCTAATTGTGTAAATAATATTAAAATCAGATTACAGGATAACATGAATTTAACAGATACAAATACAACAGTTAAAGTCACAAATAATAATTGTCTTTTGTTTTGACAAGTCCAGGTCTTATATGATCAAGTAGAAGTCCACTAGCTTGCTTAACCTGAAATCATGTGAGAAAATAAAGTCAGTTAACGAATTAGCTGGTGAGTAATCACAGTTTTGAGTATACATATAGATTGATTGATTGATTGAGAATAATCCAATTCACAAGGTAACGTTAAGACTTATATTGCAATAGTAAAGCATATAGATGAACCGACACAATAACAACCCCTTGACTTGACACTTGCATATAATAGACTCCACACATACACCATAGATTAACTCCTGTCTCTGGCACAATCACCACTCGTAAGCCATATGGGGTGGGTTATCCAAACCAGTAGATCTACATTGTTGCCAGGATTGATTGATTGATTGAATTAGGGTTTTACTGTCGTCCAGTTTATCACAGTATGTTCACATAATTGCAAGTAATAACATAACCTGTCTTGAATTGAATTTAGAATGAAATAATAATAGAATATCATGATTGAATATATTGTATCACATGATTTCCCCCAAATAGGAAATGATATAAAAAGGAGATATGAATACTCACTTGATTGATGAGATTAGAATCTGGATGTGATAGATTAGACACCAACGATTTTCTTACGATTAACCTAAGGAACGGTGTCTCGAATTAGAATAATAATGATTTGGGAATTTGGGAATGTATTAAGATTTACATTGTTTTTTTTAATTTATTTAGTTTGAATATCTTGAAATACGCAAAATGAATTTATTGATAGTATTTATGTTTAGAATTTAATAAAAATATTTGTATCAACACTCGTAATTGTTTTGATTTATTGTTAAAGTGTGGAAAAACAAATAATTAATTTTATTAATTAATTATATGATATAATCAATTAAAATATTTAACTATGTAAGTAATACAAAACGACTTTTGTAAATAATCTGTAAAATTATAAAATACATATATTTGCAATTATCTTGAATAATTCATAATTAAAGGTAATACAGTGCCCAATAATAATTTAATAATTTAAATTATTAAAAGTTCACTTTTATAGATTATAAAAGTCATTTAATTATTAAATTATTAAAAGTTCACTACTATTAAAACCTTATAAGTTTATTAAAAGTCATTTTATAACTAAATAATTTTGATAAAACTTTTCCA
This sequence comes from Flaveria linearis, assembly GCA_024085815.1. Lineage (NCBI taxonomy): Eukaryota > Viridiplantae > Streptophyta > Magnoliopsida > Asterales > Asteraceae > Flaveria > Flaveria linearis. The sequence continues at coordinate 37,740 of JABSNV010001135.1, read as the reverse complement.
TTTAATTATTTATCGTAAAATGATTAATAAATCTTTATAACTTTATGTGAAGATTTATTTCTAAATCAATAAATGATTACAAGTTGTTTAGATTATATAGAGTTCATAATAATAAATTGCACATTTAGTACATTTGATCCATTAAAATTATTAAAATAATTTGATAATAGGAGTTCAAATGCTAAAAAAAATGGGTTCGGGTTTGGGTTTTAACTTGGAAAATTTGCGGATGTTACAGGGAGCAGGATATTATTGGCCGGGAATGCACAGAAGTGCGGTTGAAGAAATCCAAAGATGTGAAAGTTGTCAAAGGCACGCCCCTATGTGCTACAGACCAAAAAAATGATATGATCCCAGTCACGTCTGCATGGCCATTCCAACAGTGGGCCATGGACATTGTAGGCCCATTCCCAGTCGCGGCAGGTAAGGTCAAGTTTCTCCTGGTGGTGATAGATTACTTCACCAAATGGGTGGAGGCGAAAGCCTTGAGAACTATAACAGGACAACAGGTAAAGAAGTTTGTATGGGAGAACATAATATGTCGCTTTGGATTGCCACTTTACATAGTCACAGACAATGGGAAGCAGTTTGCAGACGACCCGTTCAAATCCTGGTGCAAGGAGCTGATGATTAAACAAATCTTCACTTCGGTCGCCCACCCACAAGCCAACGGATTGGTGGAGCGAGCAAATAGAAGTATTGTGGAGGGAATTAAGACGCGACTGGGCGCAGAAGGGAGGAATTGGTTGGAAGAACTACCCAACGTATTATGGGCCCATTGCACTATGCCAAAAATCAGCCATGGACAAACACCCTTCAGCCTAACGTATGGCTCGGAAGCGATGATTCCAGCTGAAATTGGGATGCCAACAGCACGAGTATCACAAGCTGAAGACAAAACAACGAGGCGGAGCTGCGGCTCAACCTAAACCTGTTAGAAGAAAGGAGAATGATAGCAGCGATAAGAGAAGCGAAGCACAAAAAGGAGGTTGAATGATACTACAACTCACGAGTCAAGAAATAGACTTTCAGGGAAGGAGATTATGTGCTTCGCAGTAATGAAGCAAGCCGTACAGAGAACCAAGGGAAGCTAGGGCCACGATGAGAGGGTCCATATCAGGTCATCGAAGCAGGACGCAATGGCGCGTACAAACTCGCTCGCATAGATGGAACAAGCATTCCACGAACATGGAACGGAGCACAACTCCGTAGGTGTTATATGTAACCATGTATTTTGAGGTGTAATCATGAGTGTAATTGAATTTTCAATGAATGAAGGTGCATGCGAGCACTAGAATTAGCACTCATAAAATCTCCAAATTTTATAACCATTGCAAGTCATACTTGAGCCAACGTGCGTTAAAAATAAAGTCAAAACCACGGCTTAACTTATCCTTTTGTGGCAAATATAGTAACCAGTAACATGTAAAGTAAAGGATGTCAAATAACCATGTGACACACTAATAACCATGTAGAATATCCAGCATAAATAGAAGTAATCAAAACGCGAAACAACCAAACGCGAATATGGGAAAGTAAAAGTTGATACGATAGGTCGTCACCTAACCAGCATAAGCAACCAAAAGGCGGGAAACCATAGCCAAATAACGTTACATACGGTTCGCTTACAAAAGAAGCGAAATCTGGTGCGATAAAACGTAGCCAAGTCGGAACATCACAAATTACAACCGACAAGAGAAAGTAAGAAAACTACCAATAATCAAAAGGGAGTTCAAACATAATAAGAAAACATAAAGTCAGTACAACCAAAAGGACAGTCTCGAGCTAACGCTCTACGAAGATTCATACAAACAACAAACAAAAGATACAACATGCGCCACAGTTGAAGGCATACTGGTCAACCCTAGGGCTGTTTGGGAGACACTGGCAAAAGAAACGCCTTGATATCGGATAAATCTGAGTCGCACATCGCGGCAATGGTGTCAGTCATCGGAAAGGTGCTTTCATCAAACAGGGCTGATTGCTTCTGAAGGTCAAACAAAGCATTCCTGTTGAAGCTTTGAGCATCTTCCGGCCTTTTCCCAGCAGCAGCGATTCGGGCACCATCGCAAAGACCTGCAACAAAACCAAGCTCAAAGTTAGTTTACTAATCATATTCGTAAAAAGTTATAAAATTCGCCCTTAAAGCATCAGGTAAAAACCTCACCTGCATTATACCCAACTTTATCAGCAAGGCCGTTAATCTTGGTCAACATGTTGAGAAATTCGTTACTATCACGAATTTTGTTGAAGGCCAAACCAATCCCGTCCGAAATGAGCCATTTTCTCTCGGCTTGAAGTCGTGCATTTTCCCCCTGAAGATGAGAAATCTGATCATCCGAGGAAGCCTTGACGCTTTTCAGTTCAGATGATAGACGTTTCACGGTGGCAGACTGGATGTAAAGATCTTCTTGAGTTTCGCTGAGACTAAGGGTAGCTTTCTCTTTTTCTTTTTCAAGAAAATCGCATCGAAGCTTCAAGGAAGCATTATTATCCTCAAGACGCGTCGTTCTTCTTTTAAGTTCGCGAGTTTCCTTGACACAATCCACCCAACGATTATGAACCTCAATAAAAGAAAAGAAACTGTTCACCATTGACGAACAACCAGCGTTGGATAAGTCTCTATTCTTCAAACCCCCACCACGATAAAACTCGGCCGGCGTACGAGCATTAAACATAAAATCTCTACAGAACTCGGGATCATCAAACAAAGACCCATTCGTTAGATCCCAATCCGGACTGAACTTTTCAGTAGGATCCATACCAGTATCCCCGAAGAAGTACCCGCAGAAGTAGCGGCGTCATGAGATTTCCCGACCGAACTAGCAAAAGAATCGCCAGCAGACACCCCACTAGCCGCGGCCGAAACAACGACCCCTCCACCAGCCGCGGCCGCGGCAGCCGACGCGCCCCCAGACGCGGCCGAAAGGCCCATCACGACCTTCGCACCGCGAGTCGCGGCCAAGGTTCCCGCAGCAGAAGGAGGATCCCGTGGTTTCAGTCCGGGACCTCCCAACCCCTTCATGCGATTCACATTCTGTCGTTTCGCCGGCGGACTACGGTTACTAATACTCCGACGTCCGGAGGAAGAAGCTGGCAAGTACTCCCCAGGCTGAACCACAAAGTCGGCAATTGTGTCAAGAAAGGGACAAGCTCCTTGAGGGGGAAATTCGGTTTCTTCCGTCGTGACGGACAACTTCATACGTTCGAATAAACCCATACCTGGAAAAAATAACAATACATCAATGATTGGCTAAAAATGTGGAAGCATAAAAACAATGAAGCAAGAACTTACGCTCCCCTTGACAAGTCATATAGGGATAAAGGCTTGCGTCTGGCCAAATGCGGCTGATTCCAGCCATCACAAGAAAGTGCTCAGAATAAGAACGAAGCATGGTCGGCTCAGCTTTCAAAACATTAAACGCTGCCATATCGTATTCACCCTTTTTCGGAAGAGGATCCTTGACATCCTCATCCATACCAAGCCAGTGCATCTCGAATGGCACAATCCGATCAGAAACAAAAAAGAAATGATCCTTCCAGTGTTTCAGACTAGTGAATGCGCGCAGCGCGATAGTTGGCCGTGGAGATTTCCTTTTCTCAAACGTAAACCAGTCACCCACTAGGGTCAGCTTATAAAAGGCCCTAAATAAGTTAACACTAGGCTCTAACTTAAGGGCACGGCAGGATATCTCAAAATGATAAACCTTTATCAAACCTAAAGGAACGATCTGAGCCAAGTGTACTGAATAATACGTCAAGATAAGGCATAAAAACCGACTAACAGGCACTCGAAAGTTGCTAACAGTAAAGAAGGCAGTATACAAAGCCACAGTGCCAGGAGGTGCATCCCGCACCGTCGCGCTAGGCGGAGGAACCACCGGCGCAAGATCGTCGCTAACACCGTATCGGTTCACAAAGTTGTTTAAGTAATCTTGCGTAACCACCGATGTTTGTAGATGCATATCATTCCTACACTCCATATTACACGACAAAGGAAAAGAAGAAGCAAGGGAGACTTACCTTGAGAGAAAAAGCAAGCAAGGTCTTCAAAGGATGAAAGGAAAATGAAGTGGAGGTATGGTTTATATAGAGAAGAAAAGAGGAGACAAGGAGACATGAAGATGTCTTCAATGATGGCAAGCAACACCTAGTAGCCGCCCTATGAGGCCTTAGGATGGCTTGATGTAACAAAGGAGTAGGACGGTTTGATGCAATAAGCTAGGGTGGCTTGACACGACAATATAGGAGTTGATAAAATATAAGTGTTATTCCAATGTCATGGTAGAAACCACAACATTGGACTAGGGGGATATGATGGGGTACCGCGTAAAATGAGTAATAATAAAACCATAATCCGCCCGAAACACGGCCCGACCGCGGCTCACTTGTTGCCCAAAAGAACGGCCCGGCTGCGGCTCACTTGTCGCCCAAAAAAGGAAGCCCGGCCGCGGCTCACTTGTCGCCCAAAAAAGGAAGCCCGGCCGCGGCTCACTTGTCGCCCAAAAAGGGAAGCCCGGCCGCGGCTCATTTCACCGGCCGAGGCGTGACTTTCGCTTGAATTAACGACAGCCCACTTCGGGCGTGCCATTCTCTTTGGCCCGCGAACAGTGGCACCAGGCAAGCCCAAGCCGCGACTCAGCCTTGGTAAACGGCCCAAGAACAGCAGCATATGGCAGATACCAGCCGCGGCTCAAACGTCATAAATGGCCCAGCTCGTATTGTTCGGTTCAAACACTTAAGATTATAAACGGAATAGATACTCCAGCATTTAAGAAGTCTTGCAAGAAACTAACGTCAAGGGACAAAGAGGTTTGGATAAGTACGGAGAGAAGGTTATTGGCTGCTCCAGGGATATAACCAGAAGCAGAAGACAACAAAGAACAAGAGACAAACTTAGTCAGAGGTAGGTGCAGCAGGATAGCCATGCAAAGCCAATGGAATCCAAGTCAACTATGGGGGACAAACAACATTAATGTCGAATGGAAAACCCTTGTCATCAGAAGGGAAACAACTCCGTTAACCAAGGAATCCCAATCCGGATGTTTAACTCCAGATGTCTCAAAATAGAATCGCATGGAAGAGGTTGTCACACGCAGGTCACTATAAATACGAAGGTTCAGGTATATCCACACAATCTCATCCTAACTTAGCATACTCATAGTTAAACACTCTTCCAGATACTTATTCTCACGCCGAAGGTTGGTCACGGGGAGAACTCCCTTCTGCCCGTGGCGAGACTCACGGTGTCTTCTGTTGTTTTGCAGCTCAGGTACTTCGATAGCCCAAGTCTTGACGACAATCATTGATCCAATCGCACTGCTTCCGGACGTAAGTCTCTCGACTAACTCCCGTGTAGCAACATAAACCTTTTGAAATCAAGTATATAAATCTACAGTAACGCACTACCGTACACTCGTACGATCTCAAAACAAGCTTCGTAAGTCATGATAAATAATATTTACATATTTCGATTTGAACTTTACTAATACCAAACCATATGAATTATAATTACCTCATTCCATATGTATTAATTCATGATGAATTGAACACTAATAATACTATTGTTTATTGAATATATTGATATTAGATTAGAGCTCATGTATCATATGAGTGAAATAAATAAAATATACTAAAATCATTTGTTTTTTAATATTTTATTTTCTAGATATTATTAGCCAGTGGTGAAATAACAATATAATGAGTATTTAAAGTTATAACAGATAATGAAATTAGAAAGTAATACTCTATATTTAAAGATAAAATATATCTAAAATCATTTAATTTAGTATGTATTAAAAATATTAAAATAATAATATTTATATTTTAGATGTTAAATAGTTTACTTTACTTATTTACAATAATTATCATTTAATATGAAAGTGACAATAAACACAAATATAAATATATTTGTTTAACATATTTTCGTAAAAAAGAAGAGTCAAATTGATTGTTTATAAATTTTCGTATTTATTTATTATAAGAGAGAGACGAAAAATGATTTTTTGATATGTTAGAATGATGACACGTGTCATTTGATATGCTAGAATGATGACACGTGTCATTTGATATGCTAGAATGATAACACATGTCTTAGAAAAACCTTCTTTTATTATATGTTATAGATGTTATTTGTTTATTGTTTATTGTTTATTGAGTAATAATATTAATTGTTTATTGAATTTAATTAATAATGTTAGTTATTTATCGTATCTAATATGTGTTTATTAAAGTCAAATATAACTGGACAATTTTGACACCTTCACATTTTGATATTTTTCAAAAACTTTATAAAATATTGCCTTGACCCTCTTAGGTTTCTAAAGTATCGGGTATTTCCCGGTACAACTTTTACTTAAAAAAACTAATTTCTAACGTTCATATTTTATGTTCCGAATCAAATCAAAGATAAAACGTTTTTATGCTTATTTTATATACGCTTTCAGATTATATGCGTTTCAATATTTTGTATATGTTTTGACAAAAGTTCCGTTCGAATTGAGTCGTGTTTTCATTCGATGATATAAATCCGATACTCTACGTTTTAACATAAATTTAGTTCTAAGTTAGGACGATTGTAATATCTACTTTATCAAACCGCGTACAGTTTAGCTGCATGTGTTTTTTATGTGCATTTTGAGTTGTTTATGTTTCGACAGAATTTGTTTGGAAAAAAGTTGAAGTCAATAATTATAATACGTTTTCATTCAACAGTATAAATTAAAGTTACTTTACGTTTCGATACAAATTTAGTCTAAAAACATGTTGGATCGTTTCTTATTGTATACTTTATCACGCCACGTACGATACCGCCGCAACATGCAAAGAGAAACAAACTAGCTAGAACATTAAAATACTAGGTACAAAACTAAGGGGCCTACTAAAGAGACGCCCTCCAGGATATCTGGACGCCCTGCTTACGGGCCGTAAGGCCCTTCACGGGCCGTATGGTCTGTCGCAAGTCAAATCGGTCATTCAGAAACGTAATTCAAAAACGTAACGGCCCGTGATAAGATCACGGTCGTATTTCTTTACGGCCCGTGAATTTCTTCACGGCCCGTATGGAATTCGTCTTACGGGCCGTGAACTTACTTACGGGTCCTAGTTTCACTTTTAATAATTTGACGAGATATATTATTCCTCGTTTTTCGTGTAATTTTGTATTTATTACGTTATTTGATATGACGTAATATTCCTCGATAGTTGTGTAAATTTGTATTTATTACATTATTTGATATGACGTAATATTCCTCGATATTCGTGTTAATTATGTGACGAGATGCAATATTCCATTTCAACTACTATATAAACGTTAGTTTATAAATTCATTTCATAATTCAACGATATAAATTCATTTCATTTGAACTACTACATAAACGCAATATTCCATTTCAAGTACTATATAAACGTTAATATCTAACGTTACGATGTCTTTCTGGGATAGCAACTATTTATTCGGTTCGGAATCTAACTATTACCCTCAGGAGGGTTACGGTTATTACGAAGAGGCTGCTTCAAACTATCCAGGACAGTTCGCGTCCAATTACGGCGGGAATGACGGCGGCGATGACGGGGGTGATAACGGTGGCGATAGCAGCGGGGATAATGACGGTTCTGGTTCCGGTAAAAAGGGTTTATACGACACGAATCAGGTTATAAGATATATCATATTTAATTTTACTTTCATTTTACTATCATTTAGTAATAACTAACTAAAAATATTAAATTGATTAGGTTTTCTCATCTCGTGAAGAATTAGTTGATTGGGCAACTAACGTGGGGCGAGATAATGGGTTCGTTATTGTCACCAAACGTTCAAAAAGAAATTCGAATGGTTTGGTGGTTAAAATTTGGTTGAAATGCGATCGGGGTGGTGTATATAAGGGAGCATCCACTCTAAGAAAAAGTGGCACGAAAAAAACAAACTGTCAATTTGAATTGCAGGGTAAGTACCAGATGCAGAGAGATGGGTGGATTATAGTTGTTGTGGATGATACTCATAACCATGAACCTGCTGAACACCTGGAAGGACATGCATACGCAATGAGGCTCACCGAAAATGAGCTTTCTACTGTAAAGAATCTGACCGAGCAAAATATTGACCCTCGAAACATTCTAGGCACGTTGAGGGAACAAAATCCCAATAACGTGTCTGGGTTACGAACCGTATATAATGCTCGGGCAAAAATAAAAAAGTCCACCAGAATTGGTGAAACCCCAATGCAGGTTTTTTTTTCTATACTACAACAACATCAATATATTTACACCCCTCACATTGAGAAACCGACAAATACCGTCGACGGGGTTTTTTTTATACATCCCACATCTCACACATTATGGCGTGCTTACCCACACGTGCTGATGATTGACACAACATACAAAACTAACTTGTATAAAATGCCTTTTGTTCAAATGGTTGGTGTGACATCCACCCTGAAATCTTTTTCTGTTGCTCACGCATTCATTGATTATGAGCGTGAAGCCAACTTCAGATGGGTGTTAGAGCAACTAAAAGCAACGCTGGAAGATAAGTGTATGGAGCCCCGTGTTATACTAACCGACCGAGACCTCGCTCTGATGAATGCGTCAGAAGAAGTTTTTCCGAGTGTGTTCGATTACTTTGCAGATGGCATATTTCGGAAAATATTGCTAAACATTGTAAGGCGAGTTTTTCAAATGAAGAGTGGGGTGCTTTTCAGCATGTGTGGTCGGTACTTATTAACTCTGAAACGGAGGACATATACGCTTATAATTACGACCGGCTTTATCGCAGATTGGTGTCCAACCATTCAAGTAAGTTTTCTAGTGTTATTCTTAAAAATATATGTATATTTACATAAAAATAAGTGCATTTTTTTAATAGGAGTGCTGATGTACCTAAAAAAAACTGGTTGGACCCCTACAAAGAGAGATTTGTGTCGGCGTGGATAAATAGAAGTTATAACTTCGGTCAGCACACAACGAACCGAGTTGAGAGCCAACATTCGTTGTTGAAAAGTTACCTGAAAGCAACCAATAGCACCCTGGATAGATTTATTCCTTTCATTAATAATATCTTAGCTACCCAGGAAATTGCTATAAAAGAAAGTTTTACCAAAAGCAAAATCATGCTTATGGTGCAGCATAATCATGAAGTGCTTAAATTGCTGCGAGGTAACGTTTCTATTGCGGCTTTGGATATGTTAGTCGGTGAGATTAACAGGATAAATCATCTAATTATATCCAAAGAATCATGTGGCTGCCATCTTTTTACCAGCTTTGGTCTTCCGTGTGCTTGTAAATTAAACAATTACTTTCAAACAGGTGAATGTTCTTTTACGTTTTTTATTTTTTCATGAAAACTTTATTATATTTTATTTAATATATTATTTTATAGGTCAATGTATCCCGCTCGATGCCATTGATGTTTTTTGGAGGAAGCTAGATTTTTCACCCGCGTATATTGTACGGGAGGTTCAAGTAGATGTACATAAAGAGATGGAGATGGTGACAAAACATTTACTTGTCCAACCCGAAAACGTGAAAAGATCTTTGATTAATATTTTCAAATCTTTCGTTACTCCTTCAAAAACGGATAAAAAACCTCCTAAAGTCCAAATAAATACACGTGGTCGTCCAAAAAAAGATAAGCAAAAAGAAACAATATTAGACGCCCCCAGACATAGTTCATATGTTCAACCGAGAGAAAATTTTGAAGGTCCGCCAACATATTCAAGTTCGGTGGTGAAGTCAAAACAAGGGCCTTTGCAGCGCAGTCAATCCATGTCTTCAAAATCAAGAGCCAAAGATGGATTATCTCAACAGAGTTCCAAGTTTTCATATATCCCGGGCGACGAAGATAAAAACAATTTTTTCCGGTTTAACCGCTGGATTCCATCATTCTTTTTCCCGTATATTTCAGGTGCGGATGATGTTTTAGCGGACGGCAATTGTGGTTTTCGTGCTATAGCACTCGCACTGGATATGGTGAAAATCACTGGCGTTTTATACGTACGGAACTTATATCTGAGTTGGATGAAAACAGATATAGGTACGCTGCGATGTTTCCTGATATAAACGAAATAAGGGAATCATTAAACTGGAACGGGTTAGGTGCGGCTCCACACAAAAATTGGATGACAGTGCCACCTGCTACAATCCTTATTGCTAACAGGTTTCGAGTGGTTATAATTTTATATATCGATCGGCAACTCCGCTACTTTTTTCCCGTTCAGGTTATCTCCTCGTGATATCAGTGAACATCATATAATTTCAATTGCTTATGTTCAAGATTGCCATTTCATTAGAATTCGATTAGTGGGTGACTATCCAATGCCTGTTCCGAGCAAATATTGGCATTTGTACAAAACAGAAAACGCCAATGATTGGGAGGCTATATACGGAAGTCGAATTCAAAAATATCTTGAACTAAGGCCCGTAGACCGGTTGAACATGTAGATTTAGTATAGTTTACACATTTATCAATTCTTTCAATTCTTTATTTATTCAATTCTTTATTGTTGTTGAATTGTAAACATGTAATCTATTATTTATTCAATTCTTTATTGTTGTTGAATTGTAAACATGTAATCAATTCTTTCGTTTTCTAAAGAAAAATGCAATAAGAAGATTATCGAATTTTTCTTCAACCTTTGAATTTTGTTTATATGACCTGGGCATTTGGTTAGCAGGATGTTAATGATATGAGATGCATAATATTTGTTGAGATTCAAGTATGTTTTCAGTGCAACTTTTCCGACTGAGATTCAAGTATGTTTATATAATTGCAGAGCCTGGCGTCGGATTTTCTGAAGGATTATATATTTCTTTCTGTGGGACGAGTAGGTTCAAGTACTGATTTTATTATCCAAAAGGTTGATTTAATATTATTCGTACAAACCACTTCCTCCACAAGCACAACCAATTGTAAACATATAATTAAACATTTAAACGTCATCCAAAATAACTCATAATATATAAACATAATTTTTCAATTTTTTTACATGAAAGTAAATAAAATAATAAAATCCTACTATCTATGCGTCATGACCACCACCAGCATCACCAACACCAGCACCAGCATCCTCCGCATCACCACCCCCAGCAGCCTCCTCGTCATCACCCGCAGGTCGTCTGACAAACGGAGGCAACTCCGGCCGAGGGGGGAGGTCGATACCCGCGCTAGCAGCAAAAATGACGTACGCATCCGCCATCCATACTAGCAAGGCGTGGTCCTGGCGCTGCAAATGTAGTGACTCCGCCATAAACTCCCCCGTCGGCGGAATCTGCCGAATGATGGTCCTGGGAACAGGCGGTGGCGGTGGGACGGGTGGTCCGGCGTGTGGCTGGGGTTGCGGCTGCTGCTGCGGCGCCGGCTGCTCCTCCTCCTCACCAACGTCCGGCACCGGCTGCCAGACGGTCCGACCACCATCAGTGGACCATCGGAGGTCGTCGCCAAATTTGGCGGCAATCCCCATGGCCATGACGGTCTGTCGACCCAAAATCCGAGGCGGCGTGTCCGTAGTCTGCCTCGCAATTAGGGCGTCCGTAAACAACCCTAAGCGCGAGGCAATGACGGTGATGTACGAGCCGCAAACAATCGGGCTATCCATCTGCAAAACAATCAAACAATAGGCATAATTATGAATCGCATAATAGATAATACTTATTTGTTAACAATTAGTAGAAATATTTTTACCTTGCCCTGAATGACGCTCAAAAAATAGGCGGCCATGCAGTGAGCTAGATTCACCCGTCTGGGTGAAAGAAAGGCCCTCAAAAAAATAAGTCAAGGAGCGACACCTGCTCCATGCTCTGGTCTCTGCCGCCAATGGTGCCGACAATGCACCGGTGTAGATACCGGTGCAAAGGATCCCTAATAGAGGTCGCCCTAATGGCGCCCTCCCACGGCTGGTCGGAAATGGTCGGCCACCATCCGACCAAAGGAGCCGGCTCCGACTGGACCTCGTCAGAATAAAAACGAGGATCCTCCGTCTCCTCGTGGGTGTAAAACCAAGAGTCACCGCCCACTGGGCGAGGGTGAACTCGTACCTACCGGTCCCCAGCATAAATCGAACCGCTATGTGCTGGCGGGGGTCCTGATCCTCAAAGGCGGGAGTGAACTGAAACGTACACAAAAACTGCAACGTCAGCTCCCGGTAGCCCCTCCTCGATCCCAAATCAAACATCCGCCTCCACGGCGTCTCTCCGTCCAGCCCGATGATATCCTGGGCACGTGCTATGTCTCCGACCTCCTCCAGCACGTCCCAGTCGATGGTGCGTGTCCCCTTCAGGGGACGTCCAATCAGCTTCCACAGCTTTTGCCGTGGCTGGGTCTCCCTCGGAAAACGAAGATCAGAGTGTGGGTTCAGAAAGTCACCCTGACCCTCGGGCTCAGTCTCCGGACGTGTACGTTTGCGGGGCGGCATAATCTGCAAAAAAAAAATAAATTCACCAGAAAAAAAAGGGTTACGGCCCGTGAAGCGCTCTCACGGCCCGTAACCCACTAAAGTTTCAAAGGGTTACGGCCCGTAAAGGAAGGTCACGGCCCGTAACCCTTTGAAAATTCAAAAGGTTACGGCCCGTGACGCCCCTTCACGGCCCGTAACCCCCAAAAAATTTCAGTTTTCAGATTTTTTAAAATACAATTTTAATATATTTAAACGAAAAATACACAAAAATAAAATACGAATTTGAATACGTACCGTAGTATGGAGTCGGCGGTATGAAAATGATGAAAATACGGAGGTCGTGACGGGAGTAAATCGTATGTGTGTTTTGGGGGCGTAAATGAACAAATGGGCCGTGCGGTCCTATATATTATCGGGCCTCACGGTCGTGACGGACCTCACGGCCCGTTACATATTTTCCACACGGTCCGTTACCTCTTTCACGGGCCGTGATGCTTTGTACTTTTTAAAACCCGACCGTTGACACTACACGGCCGTATGGTGACACCCTCACGGCCCGTAAAGCCTCTCACGGGCCGTGCAAAACTTTTTCAAGTCTATAAATTCAGCCGCTTGACACAAACAATTCACACAAATTTACTCAATACCCAAAACATGAGTGCTACAAGTGATCAAAATTCGTGGACGGATGAAGAGGAGGTGACTTTAGTAAGATCTTGTATCGAAAATTCAGGTACTATCCCGCCAAATTCAATATTTTGGAACCGGGTTTCAACTCGTTTTCATCAAATTCTCGAACGTGAAGAATATCGCACCACTCGTGAACTTAGCAACAAGTGGTCTGACTTGAGAAGGAAGGTCACGACATTTCACCAGCTCTACAAAGACGTTTACAACAATCGAAATATGTTATGGAATGATACGGATATTATGACAAGAACTCAAGAAAGATATCGGGAGAAATTTGGAATTTCCTTCAACCATTTTGCGGCTTGGATCTTTTATAAAGATCAAGAAGATTAAAAATTATGTGTTTTATTTTTGTGTGATAATAACGGTTTATCGTTTTTGAAAAAGTGTACTAATAAACGTTTATGTTTTAATAAAATATTTCATTACTGTTCTACATTACACGTCTAGAATACAGTTCGTCTGCCATAAATCTTCGGAATCTAAAGCAAGCATCCTGTAAGCTAACCTCTTGCCACTCTAAAGATCTATTTTGAACCAACCTACGCAATAACATACAAATTACAACTCCCGAATCTCGACCAATATGACCGGCGTTAGGGGGCCAAACGGTTTCACCCGATACCACCAGTTCTTCGATTTCTTCTTGTCCAGAGTGCTGCCAATATTGTATACGTGACAGAAAATGTAAAAGTACGATTCGAATTGTACGAAAATCGTTCGCGCATTACGATGAATGCACCATGAATCATCACACGTATTTGGTCGGCATTCGTATGGAGAATATATACGAACTTGTAGTGAGTCCATAGAAATCTTAAAAAGATACCAATTTTCTTCGTCATCAGTCATTGGTACGTAAACCTACAAAACAATTTAATTCACGGTTATAAATTTATGATTTTTATTGTAAAACATGAAAACAGTATTACCGTATCAACTTCCCATAACGCGGGATTTAGACAGTCACTCCCGTCTCCAAATTCGTTACCATTAACGGACCCCGAGTATATTAAGTTAAACCACTCAAATGGGAGAATCGTCCAACGATCACTACCCGGCAACTCTTCGGTTCTACGTATTTCTTCGTATCTCCATATTGTGAGTCTATTTGTCCACGCCCGAACATGCTATAAACAACAACTTTTTAATTGTTAGAATTTTAAAATAAAATAAAATATATAAAAAAACTTTAAATCATACCTCTGTACCTAAAGACACGTTTCCGAGTAATTCACGCCAAAATTGTAACGGAATATCGGAATGAACCATGTAATACACTCTACATGTTTGGGAGTCACCGTTACGTATAAAGTGAATAATATTCTGAGACCAGTTCCTCCCGTTCTGCCAATTATGGTTATCTATTGGATCGGGAATACTTTCCACAATATCTCGTGAGTTTGAAGATGACTCATTTTGACGTCTTCTCCTACCTCCACGAGAAGACATTTTTACTGTTTCGTTTCTCACTAACCATATAACAAGTCATATATATAACGGTTTATATAGAATCTTAAATCGAATCAAGGAATAATACGTCGCGTCACATAATTATAAAATTTAAAAGTGCACGCAAAACGAGGAAAGTAAATTCTCAGAAGGACAACTACGGCCCGTGAAGGATCTCACGGGCCGTTATTGAGGTAGTTAACGGGCCGTGTGTGCGGACGTTTACGGCCCGTTTGTTCCTTCACGGGCCGTGATTAAATGCAGTTGTGGGAATTAAATTTCGAAGCCCTCACGGCCCGTAAGGCCCTTCACGGGCCGTGAAGTAAGTCAAAGGGCGTTTATTTATCACCTGACAGGGTGTCTGATTATCAATAACCCAAAACTAATTGTTACGATCCTAAAATACATTCCCTAGACCTTAGGTCAGGTCTGAACCAGATATCGCATTATCACTACATTTCACACCTTCATTCTTTCACACCCCCACACTTTCTATTGAAACCTCCGTCACTCACTACCTATAAATACCCCCATCCATCACCACCATCTCCACCACACAACCACCGTCAACTCCGGCGAATCTCACGGCCAAAAATGACCGGAGACACCCTCCACCACCGCTCCGTACCACAAACCACCACCATCCTCAAAACTAACACCATCTCCATCAACAATTTCAACCTCAAACAAACCCCAATCATCCACCTGCAAATCGCCACCGGTGGTCGTTCGCAAATGCATCGTTTCTTCAATGGACGACGGAAGATGCAATCGATGTGTTTAAGTATCACCCGATTCCGTGCTTCTTTGCGGTTTCGTTGTTGTTCTTCATGGGGGTGGAGTATACGCTACGGATGATTCCGTCGTCGTCACCGCCATTCGATATCGGATTCATCGCCACCGGTTATCTCCACCGTGTGCTTGTTGATAGCCCCACTTAACACCGTTCTCGCCGGACTTAATACGGTAAGTGTTGTTGAAATTTTAAATTTGATTGAACATTTGAAACAATTAATTAATGGAGTTTTTTAATTACGGTTTAGAGTTTATGCGATGGTTTCTAGTTTTTTTATAATAGTTTATGAAGAGTCTGATATTTAAACAACTAAATTAAAAATTTTATAACATGAACTCGACTTGAGTGGCTGGCGGAGTCTAAACATGTTATGCTTTTTAGTGTATTCCAAATTTGATTGAAAATTTGAGGCAATTGTTGATTTTTTTAAGATTTAATAATATTCAAATAATTGGTAAAGCTAATACCAGACTCTTTATAAATTACCATTATAAACTTATTTTTCAACTTAAAAAGCTTCACACAGAATCTAAGCATTCTAAAAGCTTAAAATATTCAAACAATTGAGATATATATCATTGATTGTTTAAGCCACATATATGCATCAGAATGTTTGAATGTTTTTTTAATGGGATTTTGAAATGAATATGAAGGTGTTTGTGGGGATGCAAACGATGTATATATTAGGAACATGGGTGGTGGAAGGACGGCCGAGAGCCACCGTAGCGGCGTTGTTTATGTTCACTTGCAGAGGAATTTTGGGTTATTCTACACAGCTTCCGGTGCCGGAGGTACGTCATCAACCTCTATTCATACGTTGCATTTAGCCTCCACCGTTCAATGTTGATAACAAATTGTTGTTTTTTTATTCAAGTCATTAATTCTCCATTACTTTTTATAGTTATCTATTTCAAATGACGTGTTTTTTTTATAATATAGACTATTATTGTATTTATTATAAGAATAAAAAATAATAACTGCATTTTAATATTCACTACAAGAAACTTGTTTTTTGCAGCGACTTACTTCGTTGAAAAAAGCAAAAAATTTCGCAAAAATTTTTTGCGACGAAATTTTCGTCGTTATTCATTCGCCGTAATAAAGTGGTCGCAAAAAGTTTTTGCGACTAATTTACGACGATTTCTTTTGTGGCTCCACCTTATATAAAAAAAGGGAAATTTGTGAAGAAAAACATTTTGCGATTCAAGTCATTTAAGTATCACCTGTTTTACCGTAAACCCATTTTAATTGTCATTTATTATTATAAATTATTTTAAGATGTTTAAAATTTCTAAATTAATGACTACAACTAAATCTAAATGGAACTTTATTGTCTACTTAAGTGATCATGACACTTGTTATTGTTTAATGAATTTCTTCTTTTAACATTATCTCTTAAAATAAATAATTGAATAGTAATATGTCTATAAAAATATTCAGATGTTAAGGTGTTTTTCTTATATCTAATATCAAATGTTTGAATCTTACACGTGAAAGAATATGGGGTTGATAAAAGTAATTTAAAAGATTTTCCTTTTATAAAGATATCGAGTGTTTAATCTTGTAACGTGAAGGCATATGCAATTTATTTATTTTTTTGAACGATAACTTTAAGAGTGTCTCAATTGATAATAGTAAATTGAAAGCTTTTGTGGTAAATTTTACAAATAAATTTATAATATAGAAAAGATCAAAAAAGAAAACAGTGTCGTTTTATGATACACATGTGATGATAAAAAGTTTGCAGCTAAGGAAATAAAGGTGACTTACGGCCATCTTTTGAAGAACGCGTAATTTTGGCGTGACACAAAAGTATTTAATTAAACCGGTTTAAAGATATCATATAATATATAAACATGTTATATTCAAAAATGTAAATCATGTCGGGTTGATAGCTCGAGCAGTTTTAGGGTACCGATTGGATTGATGAATCGGAACATAATTTATACACTTATCTGTATTAAAGACATCGACCCTAATACGTACATAATCTAAAATCATTGAACTCGAACGATTCAAATGTAATTTATTTTTCCGAATGAGTCAAATGGTTAACAAAATGAAAATGTGGTTGTGATCAGGTTAAAGAAGTAAAATTTCCCATAAACATATTATAACAACTAAGTTAAACGGGTTGTAAAGTGGTTGGCATGTTCTAGAAGGTATATATTTTAATTTATATTAAACGACTTAATGGGTCGACCTGCTTTATTATACGGGTTAAACATGTCAACCTAATCACAAACCGTTTAGTTTAACAGGGCCATCTGGTACGACCTTATTCTTAAACGAATAAAAGACGACAACTTGAAACTAATTGTTTTCGTGCCACATTTAGGAGTTGCTACTCTTAATCTTCTTTCGGTTCAAAAAATGACGCAGCTTATAATAGCTGGTAAAAGAACTATATTTAATGTGTTAACGACTAATAACTTGTAACTTGTATTTCGTTAGGGATTTTTGGGTTCAGGAGCAGATTTTCCGGTAGGGAACGTGTCTTTCTTCTTGTTCTTCTCGGGTCATGTAGCCGGATCAGTGATTGCATCACTTGATATGAGGAGAATGTGTAGGTGGGAGTCGGCATTCTTATTTGACACCCTAAACATTTTACAAGTTGTGCGGTTATTAAGCACACGGGGACACTACACCATTGACCTAGCCATCGGTGTGGGTGCGGGCATCTTGTTTGATTCCCTTGCTGGAAAGTATATGAATAATGCTACGCTCAAAGACGTTAATGGATCGTATAAAAACAAGCCTCTTATATCTTGACCTCTTTAAAGACAGTTCAACTATTCAATTGTTGATATTTCTAGTAAAGTGTTTTCAAGAAATTTTAGCATTTTTGTATGATTTGATAATAGGTTTTTGAAGCACAAATATTTTAATTAGTTGTTTTGTTTTTCTTATTGTTTTGACTCTATACTTGGCTCTAGTACGTAATGAAAAATTATATACTCTCAACTAAATAATTAGGGGTCCAAAACCTATAAAAGAAACGTGTGATGAATGGATAGTAGAGCATGTGAAAAGTAATGTATGTTTGCACTATGCATTTAAGAGGAAAAAAAAAGGATACTTGGGCTTCAGTTTAGGTTTGTTGGGCCCATGGGTGTCAATTGTCAAGTCCATCATAACAATATAAGTGAATGTGCAATTGTGCATGGCTCTATGATAGAGAAATAATTACATAATATTAAAAAACCAAGTTTGATTTGACATAATGAATAGTACTATTCATCTTGCGGGTCCCATTCCCCTCACTACACTCCAACACCACCACCCCAACAGCCTCACACCACCACCCACCACCTCATCGCCACCACCGTCATGGTTCCAACCGCCGGCACTAAGGTCACATACTCACCGTCACACCTCGCCGGCGAATGTTTCCGGCCTACGATCACCTCCGCACAAGCAATCCACTGTTCGTGATTCAGAGGTTGAAGATGATCGGAACTACGCCGGTTATCAGATTATCAACAGAACGACGGAATCGTTAGCTGAAATTGATGATTATGATAACAAACGGAAACGATCTAACGAGATCTGTACACCAATGGATGTTTCCGTCACTCCAAAATCAGCGGATGTCGAATCGTCACCGAAAACATAGAATCTACGGCCGCGGAGGTCGCCGGTGAGCCACAAGCGATCCGCCGGAGGTTTTCCGATGATCGGAATGTCACAATTGCAGGAGAACAAAACTTCAGGTGACATTAGTATCGATATACGATCATCGGAAGTGAATATTAACGATAACAGCGATACAACGACGATGAAATTGCCGAAAATTTCAATTTCTCTTTCGCGTGGTGAGATTGAAGCTGATATAATGTTTCTCACTGGTTCAAAGCCTTCTAGGAGGTTGAAGAAGAGACATAGGGCAATTCAGAAGCAACTTGATGTAAGTTTCATTATGATTGCTTTTATGATTATTAATTTTGTATCATCTGTGATTCTGTTCAATTGATCAATCATCATCATAGGGTTTGATACTGATAAATTCCTTCAGATATTGGAGATTCGGAAACTAAATCATAGATTGATTTCATCTTCTTAAGGATCTAAATTTGTATGAGTTGATTATGATAATATGATTAGAATTTCTTCAATTTGTGCAAAATTGTTTCCTGGTTTGTGGCTTGATTCAATTACTGCTGATTCATATAAAGTATCTGAAACTCCTTCAAAGGTATGATACATGTGATATGATGTTTATTGTTCTTTGTAGACTTGTAGAAACATGTTCTTTAAATGCATGAACATATGATGTGTGAGTATGCTTTTGCAGGGATGAAATTAGGTGATGAATTGTTCTATGTGCGGCTCGTACCAAGATCTCAGTACGAACGATACTATAATCTTAGTGTGAACATTTGATAGTACACGTGTTACGCAGTTGAGGTATGCAAGAGCGTTTTTCTAAAGGATGAAAGATGGGGTGCGTTCCCGCTAAGATATGTTAATTTTATGAAACGTGAATAGTCGGCGACGTTGAAGTTGTATGGCAAAATGAGCAGGAATGTAGACGCTCATGGTGCACTTTTTCTTAAACAGGCAGATACTTCACAATCATTAACATGGATCATTTTGCTTTCTAATCTGTTTGTTGTTAAAAATGGATTTGTGACTCCTGCTTTAAAGATGATTATATGATAATGACATGTTTGTATATTCATATTTTCATTTATTAACATTGTAATTGGTAGCTAATGTTCTTACTTCTACAGGATGCAAATCCTCATGTTTGAGCTAATGTCCTGCAATTCAGCACGAGGTACTCACTTTTTATTGCATATGCACTTGAAATCTTTTCTATAGTTTCATTTTATATATATAGCTATTGACTACTTCATTAATGTTTGATTTGTTAGCATGTTTTTTATGAATTTTGTTTCTTGCTGCAGAAAGGCAGTGAGGGACATATATTCACCAACTCTTAATGAAGGTGCACAGATCATTTCATGAATATTTAGAAGGGGGTTGAAATGATAGATTTAGGTCTTAACTTTTAATTTATTGTTTTTAAACTGCTATGATTTTTTAGAGTTAACTCCGTTTGATCGTTAAGCAATTATATTACAGGTGAAAACGCGGGTCATCAATTCAAAGAGGCTGGATTCTCCCTGATCAAGATCTTTTTTGGTATGAATGGTGATGATGCCAACTTTATGATCAACAAACTAAAACATTTCATTATTGCTTAGTCGAAAGGAATTCAAGGACACCATTGATTTGTTCCTTGAGAATTATAAATATTAAAACATAATTGTGGTTGCATGTAATTATTCCATTACTCTAAACTATATATGTTGTGAATTGAGTAAATTCATAATGTCATCTTTCAAATGCTAAACTTTATATATGAGAAAAACACAATAAAAAAAGAAAGAAATTAGGGCTGTTGATTTTACTGTTTTATGTTTAATTTTGTTTGTATTGATTGAGTTTGAAATCTATAGATTTTGTTCCTTCGTTTTATTTTCATATTTTAACAGTTGCATCATTCATTAGAGTTGATTAACAAACGATCCTCCGAACACTTTTACTTTGATTACCGGATTCACCTCACAAATTCTGGTACGTTCTGATTCTTTGTCTTCACATATCTGCTACTAAACGTATGATACTGATTTTTGTTTCGTTACTGCAGGTTTAGATAGCTAACTGGTGGGTTAACATGAGAAATTGGAGAAATAGGAGGTAGTTCTACCTTTGTATCTTCATTATTGCACTTCTGTATCATTATCTTATATATGAGGCATTTATGGGAGGATAAGCAGAAAGATATGGCAACAAGGATGGAGAATGGACAAAGGAATGCATTGATAGGACAAATACAGATCATTTAAAACTAATGCCATAAGTGAAGAATTCTACTCTTTGCCCCCTTTGGTTTAATTAGAAATGACAAGATGCATGAGTCACTTGGTATGTTTTCTTATTGACATCCTTTCTTTTTTCAATTATTTTTTTTTTTCACGCAATGACAATTATGTGGATGATGAACGTAAGTTTTAGCTCCTTGCATCTAATTGTTTATTATAACTTTGCTTATTTATGTTGATCATATAGTTATTAACGATTTTGATTCTTTTCTATTTACAAAGCAAATTGTTTTGGGTGATGTGGATATTAGTTAAGATATATAATGGATGTGCTTCGTTAGATTGGAAGTTTGTTCCCTTCATAAACAGATGAGCATGAGCATGATTTTTGTAACACATGTAAGAAGAACCAGTTTATTAGGGATAACGTTATACTCTGGTATTTGAGCCGGTGTTTGTGAAATGGATCTCAAAAAATATGCAATATGCCATCTAGCCTGTTATTATTCATGATTTCTTTGATTATCTTTAAATAATGCAGTTCCTTCAAGAAAAGCAAGTAAGGAAGTTATACATTGAGTGATGGAGATGCAACTACATTTCTTTGTTTGTTATTGATGTGTTGCTCGCCAGATGAGCCAAGGGCCGTGATGAGATATCGGAGTGGTGTCCATCGCTTGGCGTGGCATTGCTTTTGCATTGCAGCCACAACCGGCCATTTGTTCTGAGCATTGGTTACCGATCAAACTCATTTGTCTATATCGAGTATCGCGTATGTAATAAACGGTTGTCAAACACACGTCTTATTGTTGGTTGTGTGTATTCGCGCAACGCGCGACACTGAATACAACTAGCTATTATGAAAGTTGCCAAGTGGGAAAATAAAATTTATAACTTTGTTTAATATATAATTTATGCATTAGTTTCTTTTAAGATCTTATCTAAAACAAATATTAATGTACTAGTTTAAAAACCATGTAATATACAAATTGAAAAAAAATATTAAATAATTACTTATTTATTAATATTTTAAAACTAAAAAATAAAAGTTTTGAGATAAATATTATTAAATTATGTATAACAGTTTATTTAGGTAATTAAACAATAATAAATTTTTTTTAAAACTTTTGTCTTTAAGAATCTCATGCTTTAAAAAAAATATTATTTTTAAATATATTTTTAAACAATGTCATTTTCTTATAAGTCCTTTGCATTAAAACATTATATAGTTTTATGAAAAAATATTATAACAAAAAAAAAATATTTTTAAATTATTAGATATATGTTTCATAATTATGAAAATATATAAATGATTACTTTTATTCTGGAAATGATACATGTACAACGCCTACGTAAAGCCTACGTGAAGAGAGTAGAAATTTACTATGTGACACATAGACATTTTGCTTTATTAAAGTAGATGAGTGATTGCACATGCTATTTTTCAGTTAACTATGTTGTATTGAGACGATGATTCAAATCTATTAACAATGGATTAAAAAGAAATTAATTCTAATGTAAGAAGTGATTTTTGCTCATGATTGTTTAGAACAATAAACAAATGTTGATTTAATGATAAGAGTGTATTTATAAGTAAGTATCAAGAAGAATCAAAATCAAGAAGATGAAGAACAATGAAGAACTTCTTATTCACAAAACGTTTACAGGGATGAAAAATGGATATCACAAAGCGACAAAACAA
Organism: Flaveria linearis; assembly: GCA_024085815.1. NCBI lineage: Eukaryota > Viridiplantae > Streptophyta > Magnoliopsida > Asterales > Asteraceae > Flaveria > Flaveria linearis. Next base: position 14,880 of record JABSNV010001135.1, on the reverse strand, counting down.
CTAACGACTTATAACAACTAATCAAACTTCATAGAAAAATACAAGAATAGCCGTTGAACTAAACCCTTTAGACAAACTATACACCAATCTTTTATTAAACTGGAATTACACTAACATACTCCCCCCTAATTCCAAGAATCTCCTTGCAGATCTTCTACTCCAAGCATCAATCTCATTTCTGCAAATTTTAACCTCGATAGAGCCTTAGTTAAAACATCAGCCTTTTGTCTATTACTAGACACAAACTCAACTTGTATTTGACCCCTTTCAATACAATCTCTAATAAAGTGATACTTGATATCAATATGTTTTGACCTCCCATGAAAAACAAGATTTTTCATCAATGCTATAGCAGATCGATTACTAGACACAAACTCAACTTGTATTTGACCCCTTTCAATACAATCTCTAATAAAGTGATACTTGATATCAATATGTTTTGACCTCCCATGAAAACAGGATTATTCATCAATGCTATAGCAGATCGATTATCCACATACAACACCACAATCTTCTGTTTCTTTCCAGTTAACTCTTCAAGTAATCCATGTAACCACAAGGCTTGACAAGCAGCTATAGTGGCTGCCATGAACTCTGCCTCACAGCTTGATAATACAACTGTGGATTGCTTTTGTGAGCTCCATGAAACTGGACTTCCATTATAAAAGAATACACTTCCTGAAGTATTTTTACCATCACCTTCACCAGTTGAATAATTGCTATCACTGAACGCAACTAGTCCATTACAAACATCTCCACAGCCCTACTTAATTCCATAATGCATTGTTCCTTTAATATATCTTATAACATACTTGATTGCCTCAAGTGATCATTTTTAGGACTCTGCATAAACCGACTCATGTACCCAACTGCATACATAAGATCTGGTCTGGTCTGTGTTAAGTACCTTAAAGACCCAATCAACTTTCTATACTCAGTTGGATCTACTTCAGTTTCTCCTTCTCTAGCCACAAACTTTAGACCTGGTTCCATAGGAATTTTAGTCTCATTGCATCCACCTAAACCAGCTGACTGTACCAGTTTAGATGCATATCCTTCCTGTTTGATGAAGATCCCATCTTCCCTTTGTGAAACCTCAATGCCCAAATAATAACATAACAAACTAAGATCTATCATTTCAAACTTCCTTTTCATCTGAAGTTTGAATTCATCAACCTCATTAAATTCGCTCCTAGTGACAATCAAATCATCTACATATACTCCAATGATAAGTAAAGAAGTTGTCTTTGATCTAACATACACTGCAGCCTCTCTATAACACCTGGTGAAACCCAATTCCTTTAACACCTCATCTAACCTCTTGTTCCAAGCTCTAGGTGCTTGTCTCAGACCATAAAGTGCCTTAAACAACTTATACACTTTATGTTCTTCACCTTTAACTTCATAACCCTGAGGTTGCATTACATACACCTCTTCATTCAACCTTCCATGTAAAATGCTGTTTTCACATCTAAATGATATACCTTCCACTTCATACTTGCTGCAACTGCTAGAAGCAATCTAACTGTCTTAATTCGAGCAACGGGTGCAAATGCTTCTTCAAATCTACCCCTTGATGTTTCACATACCCTTTGCAACCAACCTTGCCTTATACTTTGTAACCTTCCCTTCTGCATCTCTTTTCAATTTGTACACCCATTTCAACCCAATTGGTCTAGCATGACCTGGTAAATCTACCAACTGCCATGTTTGATTTCTTTCTATAGTTTTTATCTCTTCATTCATGGCTATTTTCCACAACTCATCCTTTGCAGCCTCATGGTAGTTTAATGGTTCTCCTGTTTGTACCAATAACAGCTCAACAGCCTCACTGTCTTCATTCTCCTGCTCATTACCCATGGCTCTTGACCTACCAAGACCCCTTTCATCAACTACATAATCATTGAATCTTGATGGTAACACTGGCCTTCTTGAGACCTTCTTAAATGATCTTGTTGCTCTTGGCCTTGTTGCAAGACTGTTGGAGGACCATCACTTTCACTGGCTGCAGGATTAACATTTGTCATTCCCCCACCTTGCTGTATCACATGTTCCTCTTGATCTTCAACTACAAAACTGACCCAACTTGACCCACTGCTACCCATGTCATGTAAGTAGGAGGACCAATCCCATTTTCTTCCTTCCTCAAATTGAACATCTCTACTTACAACTACCTTTTTGGATACTGGGTCATAGAGTCTGTGAGCCTTTGATCCTGCTTCAACACCTAGATATACCATAGGCCGACTTCTATCTTCAAGCTTCAATAAATGTGGTTGCACTTTTTTTACATGTGCAACACACCCAAAGATTCTTAGCTGATGAAGATTAGGCTTTCTGCCTTTCAAGCCTTCATAGGGGGTAATATTGAGTAGGGCCTTTGTGGACACTCTATTCAATATGTATACTGAGTGCCTAACTGCTTCTGCTTATAGATTTTGTGGTAAATCCATGGCCTTCAGCAGGCTTCTGGTCATATTTAACACAGATCTATTTCTCCTCTCCACCATACCATTGTGTTGAGAAGTATAGGGGGTAGTTAACTGCCTCACTATCCCTTCTTCCTCACAGTAGTTTCTAAAGTGAGTTGAGGTAAATTCCCCCCCCCCCCTATCAGACCTAAGGGTTTTAACTTTCAGGTTATACTCAGTCTCTACCTGCTTCTTGAATATTTTAAACCATTCAAGTGCCTGGTCTTTTGACTTGAGCATATATACCCACATAAATCTAGTACTGTCATCCACAATCAGCATGATGTACTTGTTTCCTGAAATGGTTGTAGGTGAAATAGGCCCACATAGATCAACACATAGTAACTCTAGTGGTTTAGGAGACCTATAGGCAGACTGAGATGGGAAAGGTTGTCTTGAGTGCTTACCAGCTAGACAAGCTTCACATACTTGTTCTGATTTGTCCACAATTGGCACCCCTTTAACTAAGTTCTTTGCAGCCATCTCCTTTAGAGCTACAAAATTGACATGTCCAAGTCGTCCATGCCATTTTCAGGCTGTGTCATCCATGTTGCTTAACAAACAACTTGGTTAACCAATTTTCAAAGCCACTTTATAGTCTGTTTTGTGATCTCTGTACCTTCATTAGTAGTTTCCCACTGTGTTCATACAACCACAGGAAATCCCCCTTCATTTTTACCTCAGAGCCTGCTTCAGTTAATTGACCCAAACTTAGTATATTGTTTCTAAGTGTAGGTATGTAGTACACATCTTTTAAAAGCCTTTGTTCACTATTCTTACACTCTAGTACAACTGATCCCCTCCCTTGTATCTCGACTGTAGACCCATCTCCAAACCTGATTCTCCACCAACTTTTGTATCTAGTTCTGAGAAGTTTAAATGATTCCCTGTCATATGATTAGAGGCACCATTATCTAGATACCATATATGATCAGTTGCATCTTTCTCACTAGCATACAAAGATGGATTCACTTTTGACTCATTCAGGAATACATATTCCTTCTGATTGCCTTGAGCCATCACCATCAACAAAGTGGGTTCATCTTCTACAGTTTGAGTCAGGTTAGCCTCAGAGTCTTTGATCTTCTTTGGACACTTAGAGGCATAGTGACCAAGCTCTTCACATCTGAAGCACTTTATTCAAGATTTGTCCTTTAGCCTTTCCTTTCGACTTGGTTACATCCGGAACAGTTGTTTTTCTTTGTTTGAAGACCACCCTTTCACTTTAGCCTTTGAGCCTCTTTCGAACTGCTTCTTTGTTCTTGACTCAAGTCTCTTCTGTTTCGCCTGCCACTCAGAATAGGTCAGGAGCAATTGATCGTCCTTTGAGTCTTTGCCTTGCATTTTGTTCTTCATGCCAGTTCTTTCTTCAAAGGCTTTCAGGCGCCCAATCGCCTCCGGTAGTAGCAATGTTTCAAGATCAACGAATTGCTCTATTAAGGCTACAATCTGGATAAAGCGTTCTGGTACTGAATCAAGTAGTTTTCTAACGACTACTGATTCCTGTATTGGCTCACCCAATTGTATTGCCTTGGATGTGATCGCACCTAATCTACTCGTGAAGTCGTCTATACTTTCTCCTTCTTTCATCTTTAGAGATTCAACTCATTTCTTAGAGTTTGAAGTCGAGCCTTCTTTACCCTGTCGACTCCAACGAATCTCGTCTTCAAAGTATCCCAGATTTCCTTCGCAGTGGCACGATCAACTACTTGTAACACCAATTCTTCGGTATAGCTTGAAAGAGATATGCAATTGCTGTGTTGTTCTTCTTCGCGTCAAGAACAGCACCCCCCGGTGGTTCGATCACTTCCCAGAGGCCATGAACATTGAAGATTGCCTTCAATTTCACGGGCCAATTGGGTAATGGGTCGTCGAGAGCATGGGGCACTGTAGGGGGATCATTGCATTCTCTCGAATTGTTACAATTGATGTTTGTTCTGCGGTGGTGTTGGTGTCGCCATCTTCTTTCTTCGCCGATGATACTTCTTCCCAACCTTCGGATCGAGCTCCAGTCCTTTCAAGTCTCAGCGTGAGAATCGTAGCCGTGTTTTTGTTTCAATCCGTCGAAACAGAGCACTCTTTCGCTTATCCTCACCAAAGCTCTGATACCACATATAAGTGAGTATCAAGAAGAATCAAAATCAAGAAGATAAAGAACAATGAAGAACTTCTTATTCACAAAACGTTTACAGGGATGAAAAATGGATATCACAAAGAGACAAAACAACTAACGACTTATAACAACAACTAATCAAACTTCAATAGAAAAATACAAGAATAGCCCCTGAACTAAACCCTTTAGACAAACTATACACCAAACTTTTATTAACTGGAATTACACTAACAGTATTTAGCAGAGAGTTAAATATAACGTGTTGAAACTCTTTAACTTGATTCATTGAAACTCTTAACTCGTCCTCTTTTCATCCCTTAGCAGTATTTTGGTATATTCTTACATTTTGGTTAACCAGTTGATTGCAACTCAATAATGTTATAACTATTTTCAACCATTATAGATTGTATCGAATTCAAAACGCATTTTTAATAAGTTCATTTTATGTATTTGACATTTTCTAACAAACCGGGTGATGCTTTGTGTTTGCAAACTTTGTTACGCGTGATTCGGCGGTGAAATTAATGATTAACGGCATAACAACAAACAAACAAACAAACAAACCATTAACTGCATAAAAGAAAACAATTTAAAAGTTTAAACTAAAAGTAAAAAAAAATAATTTAACTAAAATAATAAAACTGAAAACAGAAAAAATAATTTAAACTAAAAATAAAAGAAAGAAAAAAAAAATATATAGCCCGCAGGAAACAAACCAATATGAGTAGATGCAAATGTGAGACTTCTAAACAAGTCGATCACTACCAACTTTAAGATAACAATTTAAATACACATTCACACGCAGTACTAAAGTCGATGGCAGTGACACTCAATTTGGGGTATAGTATATTTTCCTCGAGCATTCACTGTATCTTCATCATATTATTACGAGTATGTTTCATATATAATGAAAAATTATAGCAAGTGATTGTAAGTGAATCAGGGAGAAAATGTTACAATTTATCTTTATATTTGGAGTGGTATGTTATTTTTTGAAAGATGTTATGAGTGGATAAAAAAGAAAAATAATCATAATATATAAACAAATATCATTCAACTAAAAGAGGAGATAACAGAAATATTAATTTTATGTAATTATATGAATGATGATAAATAAGTTAATAGTTTTGTTATGTGCATAAGGGGCTGTTTGGTACGTGCACGTCTGACTCAGTCAGACTAACCTTGTCTGGTTGCTTGCATCTTCCTGGAGGATAGGTCTGACTGAACCTCTTATTTGGTCAGATCTAAACCCACATCTGACCCGAGTCAGACATGGGGTGGTTGTTCACGGTGGTGGTTCACGACTGGTTCGCGGTGGTTCGTGGTGGGTTGGTCTGTGACGAGGAGGGCAGTTACTACAACGGGGTCTGATTCGCGGTGGGTCACGGTGGTGGTTTGCGTTTGCGGGTCTGGCTAGCGCGGGCCTGGCTCGCTGCGGGTGGTGGTTTGTGTGAAAAAGAATGGTGGTGGTGTTTTGTGTGAAGAAGAATGGTGGTGGTAGTTTGTGTGAAGAAGAAAGGTGAATGTGGGGAAGATAAAGAGGTTGTAGGGTTGAGATAAAGTAAGTTGTTTTTAATTTTTCTTTTTATAAACAAACACATTATTGATTCAGACCTCTTACTGGTTCAAACCTTCTTATTTATTTAGCACTTATTCAATTAGACAAACAACCTCAATACTTTTACAGCTACAACTACAAAACGGCCCACTACAAAACGGCCCAATACAAAATGGGCACAACTAGACATGCACATCCGAACCGGTTTCAGGACCCGACCCGGAACCGAACCGGTTTGGAACCGGTATTACCTCAAACCAGTTCCAACCCGAAAAAACCCACCGGTTCGTGACCTGTTTTGATTTTTGTGCACCTAAACCGGTTTGGAACCGGTTTTGATCCAACCCGGTTTGGGAACCGGTTCAAAAAACCCGGTTCGGACCCGGTTCAGACCGTTAGAATTTTTTTTGTAACGGCTATATGACCGTTTGTGTGGTTTTGACTTTGTTTGTGGTGTTTTTTACCGTTTTTTCGACTATTAATACCTTTTTGCCCTTATATGATAGTATAATAGGTAGTGGGTGTAATGGTTTAGTCACAACACTCAAAACTTCAAAAACGTGCTTAAAAACGCAAAAACGCTCCTCACTCTCAACTTTCTATTCTCTCAATCTCTTGAATTATGGCTTCTGAATCTTCCGTTCTAACCGGTGGATCCTCAAGTGTCGCTACCGTTGTTAGAATTCTTTCAACAACGAGAAACCAAGAGATTTGGTGTAATTTCGACTTATGCGAAATGTCGAATGATCAACATACAAAAAGCTCGATGCAAGGCTTGTGTTCGTTTTTCAAGTCGGATTTAAACTCGACTTTGAAAAATCATATGACCAAATGGTGCAAGTCTTTGAAAAGTACACCGAGTCAAGGGCAAACATCAATCGGAAACGATGGTGGTTTTTGGAACTTCAACGTAGATATGGTTCGAGATAGAATGGCAAAGTTTGTAATTCAAGAAGGATTACCGTTCGATCACTTCGACAACCCGCGGTTAACAAAATTGATTCAAGAAACTCTTCAACCACGCTACACTCACGTAAGTCACACCACTCTTAAACATGATTGTTTAAATCTTTGGAAACAAGCAAAAAATGATTTAAAGGTTTTATTTAAAAATTTACAAACCGGTGTGAACTTAACTACCGACGTTTGGTCCGCCCCACACGGTTTACCGGAATCGTACCTTTGCGTCACCGCCCATTGGATAGATCCAAGTTCGTGGCAAATGATGACGTACGATTGCGTTTGAATTATTTGGATATCCGCATACTGGTGATAATCTATTTCAAATTTAGACTATGTAATCAAAACATATAAATTAGAAAACAAAATTTTTCAATGTCATTTGATAACGCCTCGAACAACACATCCGCCGTTGAAAAATAAAAATAAAATATAAACCGATTTGTGACGGCGTATTTTTTCATTCAAGATGTGTTACACATATTATAATTTAGTTGTGCAAGATGGTCTTGGCGTTCCTGAAGTTGAAGATTTTAAAACGTCTTTCAAAAATATGTTACGTGACGTTTTTAAAACTAGTAGAAAAAGATATGTTAATTATAGAAAAATGTGTCACGATACGAATTTCATTTGTTTAGGATCAAATTGGGATGTCCCGACTAGATGGAATTCTACTTGAAAAATGTTTAATAGTGCTTTACGACAAAAAGAAACGCTTCATGTTTTTCACGATATCTTGCGATGCGGGGTCGGGTTGTTCCGCTTCCGTTAGAGGGTTGGGAATATATTCAAAAAATAACTCAATTTTTAGAGCTTTTTAAAAACGCACTACAAATTGTCGGGGGTTTATCTCTAACACTTAATCAATTGTATTTAATGATACATAAATTAAGTAAATATGAAGAAAGAAATGAAATGTTTTCAGCAATGGTGGCGCCGATAAAGAAAAATTTATAAAATATTTCCTCGAACTACCCCCCATTTTTACATGTTCCGCCGCACTAGACCCGTGCTTAAATGTTTCGGGGGTAGAACTTTAATTGATGAGATAACTATGATTTAGATTTACATGAAAAGATCCATTTTTTAATGTTAATACAAACAAGCATTTAATGACGTTTTTAAAAAATTTGTTTAATGTTTATGTTGAAAAATATGGTATAACCTCAACATCCACCGGTCATCGAACGTGGAATCGAATTCGTCGAGCTCAAGTAGAGACCCGATGATTAGTTTATATAATACTTTGAGAAATAAAAACAGTAAACGTCAGAGGGGTAACGCTCCAAGTAGCGAACTCGGGAGGTATATGGGAACCGATTTTTTATCTACTATGACTCCCGAAAAATTTTTGTCGTTGGTATTCTAACATGGTGGAAAGGAAAGGAATCACAATTTCCGGTCCTAGCCGCCATGGCACGTGATTTACTACCGTCCAAGCTTCCACGGTAGCTTCGGAGTCTGCATTTTCTCTTAGTGGCAGGGTTTTATCGATAAAAAGAACAAGACTAACCCAACATCGCTAGAGATGTGTATTTGTTTAAAAGACCACTTAGATGCGGCCGAACGAAGATAACATAAATCAAACCTTGAAGAAGAAACACCAATTGAAGAAGAAATACACGAACACGAGGTACAAACCGGACAATACTCACCGCTCTCCGACGAAGAACTCGTTTATGATTTGTCTCAACGCATTGGCACACAAACCGACGAAGACGATTAAATTAGAAAAACTTGTATTTATATAGATATTTTGTTTTCTTTGGGTTAATTTTAATGTAATTTTTATTGTTTTTTTTTCGTAATGAATTAATTGTTTACTTTTATGAATTAATGTAATTTTTATTGTTTTCTTTAGAAAAACTCGCTTATGATTTTATTCGTATTATAAATTTTTATTGTTTACTTTATTATTGTGTTAATTAATCTACTCTAATATTTTTTATTAATCAAAATTTGTAATTAATTGTATATAATTTAAATAGTATTTAAAAAAACCCGGTTTCAAACCGGTTCTTAGACCCTACCGGTTCCGGTTCCTCGGACCGACCCGGTCTTTCAACCGTGTTGGGTTTTTCCCGGACTTGAAAATCGGTTCCGACCCGAACCGGTTCTTGATCAAAAACCGGGTCCAATTGCGTTGACCGAACCCGAACCGGTTCCAACCCGAACCGGTTAAAAAAAAACCGGTTTGTGCACCTCTAGGCACAACTGCAAAAACACCCAGCCCAACAAATCCTCTAGAACCCAATAATGTTACGATAACCGTAAAGACGTGTGTGTTCATCACTTCACCACCACTAATAATATCACCACTTCGTCTGATGGCGCCTTTTCACCTTTCTCCGGCCACCGTAAACCACCACCACCACCACCGCCTTACACCGTCGATTCTCACCGCCACCAATCATATCACGCCATCGTTGAATTTCTCTTCATCATGCGGTTGTTCCACCAGTAAATCATATCAACAGACCGTTGGTCTATACATCCGCCTCATAACACCAAATTAAGTGGTCGCCGGTGCGGTGCTGCCACCCCCCATCCGCCGTCTCCGCCGGAGTCCGAACCACCGCCGGATGACGATCAGAGTTCGAGTTCTGGTGTGTCAATTATTGCTCTTTTGTTTGCGTATTGTAGATTTGTAGCATCGATAAGTTATGTGTGCTTACGTTCTTAGGGTTCGTGTTTGTTTGTGTGAGTTTGTAGAAATTGGTGTGTTAATTGATGCTTTGGGGTTGTTTTTGAGGTTAGTTTGATTTCGGTTGCCAATAGGATAGTTTTCATCATTTTTTTAATAGATTTGGGGGTGGAGGAGGTATCTTCTGGTAACGATGGAACATGAAACAAACTTCTATTCAATTGTAGTTGATGTACAGATAATTAGCAGTTGATTAAGGGAAAGTTGGTGAATCTTTGAAATATAGTTGAAAGACCTAAATTGAAAGAACTGTAAATTCAACTTTAGCAAGAAGGTTTGGTGAGATATTAAAAGTACAGAACTTAATGATCATTAATTACTAATTAGGTGTTCAATAATGGTTTTTAGGATAGAAAAAGAGACATTTTGGGAAAAAAATGCAAAATGTTGATTAGAGATGGAGATGAGCAATCCGAATTTGTGTTTCTGATTGCAGTCAGACAGAGATTTATGGAAATTATAATTAAACTTTGCCTGTTTTTTGTGTTATACTGTTCTTTTAATTGAACGAACAAACATGAACTAAAATTATGTTAACTTAATGAAACAAACAAACATGAACACACGTATTGTTCGTTTGTTTATGTCTATTGCATATTGAACTCAAATATGTAATAGTATTAATAAAGAGAGTTCAGGTCAAAACCTTAGGGTGCAGCGTCACCCCTTCAAATTAGCAGTTGGATCTATATAATTTTCTGTTCGTTTATCTTTTTTTAGAATATTAAGAAACAAACACGAACAAGTTTATTTTTTAACGAAAGAACACCAATAATCAATAAGAAAATATGTTGTTATGTATTTGTTTTTGTATATCTATCGGTTAAAGGCTAACAAATTGACACAAACATAGCCTTGGGTGTGTGCATCCAGTTTGTTTAGAACTCTAGTGTTATAAATTATAATGTCATAGCTAATCTAATAACATAGTGTTGAGGCATTAAAGTTTCATCCGGAAATTGCTGTCATTATGTCATGGTGACATTATCACTTTATGTTGAGTTGTGCTACAATGTTAGAATATCATGGTGATATCAACATTTTATGTTAATGGTGTGACAATGTCATAATGTCATGGTGACATCAACGCTAACCCGACCCATGGTTGTGTCTATGAACAGGTTCAGTTGCATCATTGTCTAGATTTCAAGAAGGTGTGCAGATATTTTGTGCTGTTTTCTGGTTGTCTCTCTTCTTTTGGTCATCTGTATGGGATGGAAAGAACAATGGCAGATCCAAGAAGGGGCCGAGATTCTGGAAATGAATCGGTTAACATTTCGGCTTGTATGTATATATGATAAACCTAGGTTGATTGCATAAGAATGTAACAGTCATATAGCTAAGGAAATATTTATTGTGATGTATGATTTTTGCAGAAGCATTTCGTTTTGTGATGATCTTGTTGCATAAATATGATTCTATTGACACAAGTATGTTGTTGTCATATTTCTTTATTGATTTGTCTTTAATATTCCAAACATATACTAAAACATAAGGTATTTCATTTTCTGTTTTACATTACAAACTAGTGTTATTATCCACACGCGCGTTGCGCGTCTTAAAAACGCTGTAAATCGATACTCTGTAAACTATTAAGACAGCAAGATCACACCGAGAGGACCACGTTGACTACAAATGTCGGTAACACCACAGTTTGAGACTATTAAAATCAACAATTTTCCACTTTAATGTCAGGCTCAGAGTGTAAAGAAATGACTCCATTATGCCGGAGGGCGGGTTGCAGGCAATAACTTGCCATCCTACACCCCTTCCAGGGTTAGACAATGTCCTCAATCAATTTTTACTCAGACCCATCAACTCATCACAGCCCATTAGAATGGAAATTAAAAGATGTTACTGAATCTGTAGCAAGATCCCATAAGTAACGACCCATATGACAGTCATCACAGCCAAAGAAACAAAAGCGACATACACAACATGGCTCAGATCTCATTAACAGATCGATGTCGCTGCAACACAGGTTGCAAGAGAAAAACATCTCACTTGCCATCCTCGTTTATGCCACGCCAAGCAACGACCATATCACAGTCATCATAGCCAAAGAAAATAAGCAACATTAATCGAATCTCGAGCGATGTAGGGTTTCAGAGCAACCTACAGACCACATGTCAATTGCATTGGTGTATTCCGTTGCTCCAAAGATCAACTCAGGAGCCGTATAATATCTTGAGCAAATATATGATATATTTGTTCCGCAGGTACCTGCAGTAACAAAAGATCCAAGTCAATACCCAACCTGCACTCGACATGTTATTCACATATTGGCATTTCATAAATCACCAAGAGATAAATTTATGAATTATTAGATCTTACCAATAAATTTTGTGGCTAATACATCAACAAACCAGAAACACGAAAGTAAGAGCCCAACAATTTCAACCAATCAACCAATACTTATTTCAAACAATCACCGCGGTCACCACCGTCGCGTATAACTTACAATATATTTATAATTTAAAACCTTAAAGTGATAAACATTTTTCAATCTAAATTTACATACATACATACATACATATATATAATATATATATATAATATATATTACCACACACACCCACACACACACTAAGTTTCCCTCCCAATTTGTAACTTGAATCAAGAAAAAGTCCATAAATTAGTTGCAACTTTAGTCTTTTAGTATCAAGGAATCAAACTAAGACATCTTTAGAGCACTAAAATATAATACTTAATATTTAAAGAAAGACAAATTATTTCTAGTTAGTAAACTAACCTTTCCTGATAAGAATTCACAACCCATTTGACAAACCGAAGACATTTTATTTTGAATGATTGCAATTAAATTGAATCAAAACATATACAGACAAAGCATGTTCAAATATAAAATATGATCAAAACATGAAAAAGATGAAAATGGGTGAACATGGTGTTTTATGTCAAATTGCACTAAAATGCCAAAGGATGGATGGGCTTGTCTAATTGCCAATATTGGCCGATATGTATGTATTTGACAACACGTTTCTTCATTGTTGGCTATATCAGGCTAAGGCTTATCTAAGAATCTATTTTCTTTGATTTTTAATCAGATATGCAGGTAAAATGATGAATTCTTTTAGTTGGTTAAGCATTCAAACACTCATGGCTAGTCCACAATTCCTGGAAAGTAAAAACTACAATCTTTCAAAGTGCCAAAGATTGATGTCAAATAAGACCCTCACGATAGACTGTAGTGTGTCAGTATTAGAGTAAATCATTTGAAGGGAATAGGTTAGCTGCACTCACCTGATGGGAGATCAACTGAAACTGAAAATTATTGAACTCATGCCAATACTGATACCCAAAGAAAAGAAAAAAATAACAACGGTTGGTAAACCCTTCAAACAGATATGGTACCAACTGTAACATCTTGTATTTTTACGTTAACGTCGTTTAATCTTATAAAGGACCTTTGTTGCCAATTATGAAACTCTGTGTTGCTAGGCCTATTTCTTTATTTTGTCTAAATTCTTTAAATTGAAGGTTAACAATGGTAATTATTACATAAAAAAAAAAAATAAATAAATAAATAATAATAATAATAACAATACTCCTATTAAAGGTAATCTTGTAACTAAATAAAAACAATCTAAGTTTTTTTTTATTTTTAAAACTTGTAATTAATTGGTTTTACATAAAATAATAAAGTCTTAAAACCTGGGGGTTAGACTGTAAAATAATTAAAACTAAAACCTAACTTTTGGTAACCATTAAACAACTACAAAACCACAGGGACTAGTTGTGTAAATTACCAAACAAACCCCTTTTCCCCCCCTTTTGGCCGCTTTTCCGGCAGGACCTTCCGGTCGCCGGCCATGGCTCCGGCAAGGCAAAAACCGGACCTTGAGCCTTGGTTTTGACCCAAACGCACCCCAACCGGTTCGTGAGGATGACTCGAACCCAGTTATGATCTCTAATGAGTTAAAACAACGTTTATGGATCCCAAACAATCCAAGAAACCGAAGCTTTTATTATAGAGCCGTTCGAACATTAAAACTTAATAATAATCAAATTAAATGTATCATTATCACACGTTTAACTAATATTAAGACTGTCGAACTCAAATCCAACTAAAACACTTTGAAATCTCCCGAACAATTCCCATCTCATCGTGACTAAAACGCTAGTTCATCACCATTTGCCAATAATAACTGAAATTGATAGAGGTTTTTCGTTCAACAAGACCATTGGAAGCTTCCTGTTCAACGAATTTGGATAATATCAACGATTGCAACTCAAACCACTTTCACCCCGGTCGCGACTTGTTCTTCATTCGTGTCCATCGAATTCTAACATCATTCAGGTAATAAAACCACTCAAACATACGGTTTCATTCAAGGATCAAAAGCCCTAAGTTTTATTCCGTTAACATTCATGTTTTGGTGCTCAATTGGGATCGAATGGATTCTAGGGTTCTTGAGAATTGGGGAGTTTTCAATTAGTGTTTTTTTTAACATTTTTGAGCAGTTTTTAACCAAAATGGGCCATGCCCCAACTGGCAACACGCGATCCTCATTGGCATGAGGTCCCGGGTTCTAACGGGCCTCTGCCAGCTTTCTTTTCTTTGTTTAATGTAATTATTTTTACATTTGTAAGTCATAAAAATTATTAATGTTAATAAACCCAAATAAATTATTTGGTTAACTAAACATTTCAGCAATTATAAATTATTTTAAAGGTTTTAAAAAGTTATGATTTTAAATTTAAATACTTTTTGTATAAAAGTTTATAGAAAATATTAGAGTCATTATATGATTTAAATGTTAAAACCTATTAGGATCAAAATTATATTATTTCAAAAACATTGTAAATTTACATGTTAAATGAATAGTTACTCAAATAATTATTAAACAACTATTTAAATAACTAATATTCATTATTCCTTAACTGGTATATCATAAATAGTTAATAAATTCATTTCTTAAACTTATATTTAAATTCTTAAAACTTATAAAACAATATAAATTTTATTATTTTATTCTTATTTTAAAGTTGACGTTAAAAAAAAAAAAAAAAAACCTTTATACAAAAATCTTTATAAGCTAATGATTTAAAT
>JABSNV010000834.1:0-69613 GCA_024085815.1 Flaveria linearis | reverse complement strand
TTTTTGCAAAGTTAATAATGAATAAAATTTTAACATTATGAAATTCGTCTCTATAAACAAAATGTACAGTACGTCAAGCACTCGAACCTTTTGACGCGTTATTCCGCAGTTTTAGGTTTTAGACTATGACTTTAGTCATTTCACCAACTTTGACCACTTGTTATCAAGGTATTCATTTTCCTTTTTTTTCATTTGTTTAGGGGATAGAAAAAAACCTAAACCCGACGTAAAACTCGAAACTCAAAATATGCGAGACGGTAATGGATCGGCCAATTGGGTATGAGACCAACATGAGATTAGTTCCACAAATTTCTATAAGTTGAAGACGGGTATGAGACTATACGAACAGTCTGATTACTAAACTCATTATCTATGTATATTAACAATTATTATAATTTTAGAAAATATGTTACGGTTGTTAAAGCTTGAAACTATTATATCACAATTTTGTTAGGAGTGTAGTTGTTGATTTGCTATTGAAGTCGGTTTTTAAATGGGTTTAAGGTTAGCTTCCGGATAACAACCATCCAAATAGATTTTGTTTTAACCACAAAAAATCTAAACAAGTAAAACTGATACTGACATAACCGGTATATACCAAGGAAATATACTCTATAGATATGAGACTGAAATTATTAAAACTAATGTGATAATCCACCGTTACCATTCGTATATTTTACTCAACGTATCAAATAATTTACGACATGCGACAAACTCTTCTGGTCACATTATTGGTAGATCGATTTCTAAATTTTTTAATGTGAGTATGGTCCAATTTTAAACACATATTCGAACCAATTTTTCAAATTGACACTTTCTACATTTGAATAAGTAAGCAGCCAAAAATTCAACTTGACTCATGTTCTACGCTTATATATACATTATTCAGTCTATCATTCCATTTATAAAAACTTTTGTTATTTTTGAGGGAGTTGCATACTTAATTATTATTGTAATCACATACTAATTATGCCTACGTCTTCATCTCCTTCGTCCCTTCACCGTAGCGAAAGTTCAAGCAAGATGGTATTCGTAACACGGTGACCTTCCATCGTAGCATTTGGGGAGATCAATTTCTTTCATATATGAGGTTTGTTATCTGTACATCACAACTTTCTCGTTATATTACGATATATTCGAAATTATATGATTTGGGCTTGTCTTATTGTTATAATGTTTCATATGTGTACTCGTAGAGAAAGGATCAAGCTTGCGAGGAGCAACGAGCCAAGGAACTAAAGGAGAGAGTGCGGAAAGAGCTAGTGATTGAAGGATCATCAGACCATTTCAAACATATGAAGTTGTTAGAACTTATTGATGCGGTCAACGCCTTGGTGTCGCGTATCATTTTGAAGATGAAATTGAGGATGCTTAAAGCATATTTATGTTACTTATGGTGATAACGGGATCAACGAGTATAACCTCCAAAGCACTTCGCTTTGGTTTAGACTCTACGACAAACAAGGCTTTAATGTGTTCAAGTGGTACGTGCTATTTCGTTTGCACTTAGTATATTATATCTTTAGGTATATATACCGCAACTTTAAACCCATTTTTAACCCTTCATGACTACATGTCTATGATCGATACAAGATCTAGTACGTTTTTCAATGGCACATGAAACCATAATTTCTTACTTGGTTTTATAAAGTTTTGTTCTATGCCGACTACAACTTATGTGCAAACTTTTTATTTTCTTTAAACAAACAGTTTTATATATAAAAAACCGAAAATTCCAGTGATCGAGGTAAGAGGATCCTCTGGCCCCGTCTGGTCCACCCTAGCAAGTTTTAACAATGTTTCACATTGACATATGTAGGAATTTTCTACAAGTACAAGAACGAAAATGGTAACTTTTTGGAGTCCATAAGAGATGATATTCATGGTATGCTTTCTTTGTACGAAGCAACACACAATGAGGGTCGAAGGCGAAGACATTCTAGACGAAGCCCTCGTGTTTACAAATTACCATCTTGCAAATTTAATCAGAATCACATTTGTAGCAACGACACGCTTCTTGAAACTCAAATACATCAAGCACTACAACAACCTCTTCGAAAAAGACTACCACGACTAGAGGCGTGCGTTACATACCAATATACCAACACCAAGATTCCCATAGTGATGACTGTTAACACTTGCTAAGTTAGATTTCATTTGCTTCAAGAATTGCACCGAAAGAGCTTAGCCAAATCAGCAAGTAAGCATATATATAGTAACAACAATACTTAACTGTATTCTTTTTCGTCGAAAGTAATTAACCAATCATATGTTAATTTGTTTAGATGTGGAAGAATCTGATGTGTCAAATAAACTACCTTATGTTCGAGACAGAATAGTCGAAGGTACTTTTGATATTGGCGGTCTACTTCGAGCCTCAGCATTCCGAATCAAGGATCTTTTTGATGAAAGCGTGCAATCTAGTGATCATTTTGGATGACACTTATGATAATTATGGTACTTATGAAGAGCTTGAGAGATTTACTGAAGCCGTTCAAAGGTAAGTAGTAACCAAGAATTCACTTGAAGTTATTATTTTAAGTAGGAAAATGTGAGAACTATAATAAACACGCTTAGTAGTGAGAGATAGAAAGTAGGTGATTTGATAGTTACATAACCACCAATTATGTGTAGATTTAAGACAATATGTACTAGCTTTATATGGTTCTCATATTTTTTTACTTAAAATTAGCTTCTAATCAGCATCCCTCTAGTGCATATATTTGATATATGCATAAATTCTTATAATTTATTCGGTCATGGTGATTGATTTACTAGATGGTCGATAAGTGCTTGGATATGCTCCCGAATACATGAAACTGATATATCAAGAACTTCTCAATGTTCACAAGAGGCTGAAGATTTACTAGAAAAGAAGGGAAAATACATACCGGAGCTATTATACGAAAGAGATGGTACATAAAATGCAACTCATTGATCTCAAAATCTGCTTGTTCAATGTTCTACAAACTAAAACATTATCTTGCCTTTGAAACCTTGAAATCTAATTAACATGTGAAATTAGGTTAAAGAGTACACTCGAAATTTGTTATTGAAGCCAAAATGGGCAAACGAGAGGTATATTCCGACCATTGAGGAACATATGTCCGTTACCTTGGTAACATGTGTGGTATGCTATGATCACCGCGAAATGCTATGTTTACGGGGATGATTTGGTGACCGAAGATACATTTAAATGGGTGTCCACCATCCTCCTATCGTTAAAGCTTCATGTTTGATATTGAGGCTCATGGATGATATTGCCACACATAAGGTACGTTAATATCAAGATTCATTTTATGTTTTTTTTAAATAAATATGACTATTTGAAATAATTTATTATGAAAACAAATATATAACAGGAGGAACAAGAAAGAAACCATGTAGCTTCTAGTGTTGAATGCTACATGAAGCAGTATGGGGTCTCAGAGGAGTACACACGTCAGTTATTCTCAAAACTAGTTGAAGATAGTTGGAAAGTTATAAATCAAGAGTCTTAAGACACAACAGACGTCCCCAAACCTTTACTTATGCCTCCAATTAATCTCGCACGTGTTTGTGATGTCCTTTATACACGTGGTGATGATTACAATCATGCTGGAAAAGAGATGATTAGTTATATTAAATCACTTCTTGTAATCCCGTAAGTATTTAATATTTAATACAAATATACAATATCATGAGTTTAGTTTGGTTTTGAGGTTACTAACAAGTTTATGGATGTATAGTATTAATCATTTAATGATGTAAGCAATATGCATCCTTAATCATACATGTCTCTCCCTAAGCTAATATTTATCTTTTCCTAATGTTCTTGAGAGACAAATGTAATTTGCTTATCCCTTAAGATGGTTTAAAACATTATTATCGCTTGTAAAATTAGTGCTAAAAGCAAATCAAATCGAGTGCAACTGAGCAATTAAATTAAAAGTTTTTGATAACCCAAATAGAATCTAAATAGATAACCAGCTTAATGGTTTTACACTTTTACTAGTTTAAATAGAATAATCAACTCATCTATCAAACCTTTCATGCTCCAATGCCCAATGGTCATGGATGCTAACAATATTTAAAATCATCTAGTTTTTACATTAGCAATGGCAACTCATATTTTGAAAATATCAATTTCATCTCCAATCTATCAACATTTACAAACTCTAAAAATTTTCACACCCTCACGAAATTCTAAAAAAATTTGTAGAGTTTTTAAAGTTTATAACTTCTATAAAAATTTAAAATGTTTAAAAATTATCATAACTACGTACAAATTATTACAAATTTAACTATTTATAATAATAAAGAAGACAATAAATTAAAAAGAAAAAAAAAGAAGCCACCTCACATCCTCCTCTCGTATTTTTCATCCTTCACCGAACACATTGATCAATGTTGAAGCCCTTGATCAAACTATCAAAGTGAAGAAGGAACGTGTGGTTATATTCAACTTATACTAGTTAAAGTAACAAGGTGTCAAATTAAAGGAGTTAGGAATGACAACTAGTTATTTGACATTTTTCACATTAAAAGGTTAAAGTCACAATTTGAGTTCTTGACGTTTAACGTTTAAACACACTCAATTAAGTAAGAGTTCTATTTACATGAATCAATTATAAACTTGTAATTTCATTTGAACATTTAACTGATTACATAGACATAATTATATGTCTTTTATTACACTAATCCATTTAGATATAAAGTCAATCATACTTCTAAAACATAGTATTACACTATGAAGTTTCTTCGTGCTGAGATGACATCACTAATGAATCGACAATAATCTATGACCGATAACAATCCTAATTTCAGAACATAGTATGATTTTAGTTGAAACAATACTACCATAAAATCAACATACCGTCTTTTAAAAACATACAGTAAACAAAATAGTACATATTTACATGCTAACAAGCACAATTGCCTAAGGTTCAGAAAAACCACAAAATCAAGTCTTACAAGGTTGATAACTCCAATAGAAAATGCTTAGCCACTCATGTTTCATGTTATGGGCACACATAAATATGCTATAGAGTTCATCTAGAATGATTATCAATGAGATAATCAATTCTACGTCCCTCAAAAGTCATCATAAACATTCCATTATTCGTAACATGTACGAACTACAATCAAACTATTATCAAACTTTTTTTTCTGTTCACGAGTTTTAGGGTCGACTAATGCCGCTCATATTCAGAACCTCAAGGATTCTTTGACCCATCCATATGTAATGACCTCATAATCCTCAAGAATATTCATCGACGGTCAACGCCTTTTGAGAATTAATTATCTAATAATAATCTTCTTTCACTCTTAAAACTTTCAACTACTATCTCTTTACACACTTTTAAACATGTTTCCTAAGTTTATGTTTTTTGATCGGCTAAGACAATACCTCACCTCCTTGAAGTAAGAAAACAAAGAAGATAGAAGATCGTTATCATCTTCATCAGTCTTCAATGGAGTTGCTCACCTTCTCTGCTCCCACCTTCAATCTTCGTCAATTTCTTCCACAAAATCCTTCAATCTCCACCGTCTACCACCGCCACAAAGATCCCTCAAATGCTTAATTTCATCCTCCCAACCCTAGGATACGACTTCAAATCAAGCTTCAGTCTTTTCGGCCTCTTCACCGCAGAGCGCGGCGACGGAGATGAGGGCGCTGAATCGAACGCAATGGGTTTGCTGTTAAGGAACGGATTGTGTTCTTGGGGACTCAGATTGATGATTTCGTTGCTGATCTCTATTGTTTAGTCAGTTGCTCTTGTTGGATGCTCAAGATCCCACTAAAGATATCAGACTTTTCATCAATTCCACCGGTGGTCTCTCAGGTAATGTTCTGATTGAATTTTGAGTAATTGTTTGGTTGCCAGTTGAGTAATTGTTGTGTATTATGTATCGTGTTGTTGTTTACTTGTTGTTGGACTCTTGGATGGGGTTCTTTGTGGGTTTGAACCAGTAGGTTTTATAAGGATGAGATAAGCTGTTATCTGTCTTTCCATTGCTTTCTGAGATTATACACTAAAACAACTGGCTTGTAGGTGGTAGTTTTGGTGACCTGTTTTGGCATTTGTGTTAGATGTTTTGGTGGATATTCACTTGGATTTGAGCTATGGTTATTCAGGATAAGTTTAGGCAGGATATAGAATAGAATTAGTGATTTGAGGTCAGGTTGAATGGCATTTACAAAGATAACATGTTGAATATTCGTTTGTGATTCATGATGCTCACTAGTTAAAAACAGTGCATATCAGATGAATGAGTGGATTACAACCAGTGGTATGCTTAAAAATGAAAGTTGTGATTATCTCTGTTTAAGAGCTGCAAAGTTATATGCTTAAATTTTGATTTAGTATAACTCGATCATCTACTACACTAAAACTGTTCAAGCAATTGATGTTCCTTTACATAATCATGTGATTTGAAGCAGTATATCAAGCTGCATTCAAGTTGCTGATGATCATTTTATAATGTTCATGTATACTGAAACTGACTCTAATTATCTGATTATTGGGGACTGGGGTCAACTAGTCGGTTGTAGATAATCAGCTTAAATGTATTTGCACGAACTCATTATCCAATACAAATGCAAATTTACTGTAATACTCCTTAAATCCTCTATACTCAACCTAATTTTCATTTCTCATCTTGAATGTCCTTGAACATTTTATATAACAAGTTTCAATAGAAAATGGCAAGCACCCCTTATCTGCATTATATTGCCATATAGTCAAACATTGTCTTTTGATTTAAGTTTTTATTTTTATTTTTTGTTGTCAAGCAGCTCTTCGATGGCAATTTATGATATTCTAAAGCTATTGAGGGCTGACGTGTCAACAATTGCACTTGGCATATCAGCATCAACAGCTTCTATAATTCTTGGTGGCGGACTAAAGGCAAACGTTTTGCAATGCCAAATACAGAATCATGATCCACCAACCACTTGGCGGTGCAAGTGGTCAAGCAATAGATGTTGAAATTCAAGCCCGAGAGATGATGCATAATAAGGAAAACGTGACCAGAATCATAGCAGAATCCACTGGACGGTCTTATGAGCAAGTTCAAAAAGATATTGATAGAGATCGATATATGTCTCCTATTGAAGCAGTTGAATATGGAATAATTGATGGGGTTATAGATCAAGATGCCATTATCCCGCTTGAGCCTGTACCAGATCGAGTTAAACCTACTCTTAGCTATGACGCGATCAGCAAAGATCCTGAGAAATTCTTCTTGATCCTGAGATACCTGATGATGAAATTCTAACCGCGCGGTAACGATCGCCCAAAGACATTACGGTTTTGCTTTCTTTGCTTGTTGTTCTGTAGTCATAAGAATTTATTAGTTTTTGAGAATGAAGTGTTTTAACCAGTTCATTTTTATCTGTCAGAGCTGTTGTATTCTTATGTTAAAGAATAACACAGAGTTTTCTGTTTTTTCTAATGTGCAAAGCCCAAATGTTATTGCAATCATGCAATTAGCTATTTAATCCTTTAATTATTATCACATGTGTTAGATTAAATCCTAAATAATGAACTAGATCTCATTTCAAAGAGTTTTTTTTTTCTCATTTGTTGTTCTTTTTTTTTCTGTTTAAATTTGAAAAAAAAAAATCTTCTAAATAGCTTTTAAGTTAAATCTTTATTTATAAGAACGTTGTCTCTTCAATTTGTACAATAATTACGTGATTTAACGTAAATAATTTAATACGATTTCTATATTATTTTTCCTCTTTTATTTAAACTAGTTTTATACCCGTCCGGTGGCCGGGTGGTTTTATGTCATAATATCATAACTATCTTTTTTGTATTCTACAAAAACAACATTTGATTGAAACTAATGCAATTTGTTAGTATAAAGACAACCGACTACATTAAAACAACCACAAACAATGAAAATCAATAACTATTAAATGACTGAAATATGAGAGCGCGAAATGATTGAATATGCTGACTTTCAAAAGATAGACGAAAAAACAACACATCCAATTGAAATATGCTGACTTTCAAAAGATAGACGAAAAAACAACCATCCAAAAATTTTATTCCTGTAGTCGTCTAAATGAATTAAGAAAACAAGCACATAATTTTAAACAAGCAACATGAGAATGCATACAAACAGGAAAAACATATTATTAATCATTAAGTAGAGACTAAATATTGTGTTAATTATGTTGTTATGGCAATCGGCAAAGATCACGTTAACATGATTTAGCTCCATAAATTCCTCGCATTGTTGATTCAAGGCTAAGGGCAAAGCTCCAATGAACATTATAACATGATGAAATTTATATATAGAAAATTGCCATGAGAATAGATACAAGTATACAACAAAGAGCTAAAGTTTGACTTATTAAGTCAACCCAAGTACTCTAGAACAAAACTAATATTTAACTATAATCTCAATAAAATTACCAAAACTTGTCAAAAAGTTAGTTCTGTTATAAATTCAATAAAAGCAACCCGCCGGACTTGTCAATAAGAAATTTGTTGTGTAAACTTAACATGAAATCTTCACATAAAGTTGAATATTATTTTAAAACTGTTAAAGCTTTGACAATAAAAGGATTACATTTGTGTGTATCATCTTAGAAATTAAATCTAACCACCTACCTCTATGCAATGTTTCTTTTGTACCCAAACTTCCATGATGATGAAACTTGATTTTCTGAATAAATAAGATCGTGTTGAAGATTATAAAGAACCCAGTAATAAAAAGATAAATACTACACATTAATTGTCACACCCTCAAATTCCGGGTCTGGAATCTATCACGGAGGGTGAGCAAACAGATCGAACACAGTAGTTACACATGAGATGCAGTTATCTATATGACAAGTTTTAGATAATCAATCCTTTATTATTCAGAGCATTAGATATTATACGCAGCGGAATAAATATATATATATTTTTCTTAACGATACTCTAATCATGTCTTGTTAATAACCAATATGTATCTGGAGCTCTTATATGATCCTACGTGCTCGTCCAAAAGCTCCTAATAGATACCTGAGAATACATAAATCAATGTCAACACAGGGTTGGTGAGTTCGTAGGTAAGTAAAACATATTTGATAAATCATCCATTATTATTCAAAGAAGGGTTTATTGTCAAGTGTGAGTTTAATTTACTCACCGGTATATGAATAGTCTGTCGGAACCCTTTTTAATAAGGTGAACCCGCTATCCCACATACCTACTAAGTACAAAGCCCAACAAATCCTTCACATGAATTTGTCCATGTCACTTAGTTTATTATTTCTATGTACAAGCCCAACAAATCCATCACATAGGATTTGTCCATGTATCATAGTTTTTTTTCCCTTTTCCTTTTTATGTGTGTATTATGCCAGTTTTAATAATTCAATCAGAGGGCGCGAATCCTCTCTTTACATTTATCCTCATATGGGTTGTAAGTGGAACTATAATGGCAAAACTTATATAGCGCAACAATCTGCCTTCCCACAGAATAGTCATCCCGAATGACAGCGAGATCTTTGTGCATCTGATAAGACCACATGTCCAAACCTTTGTGGGGGTTAGTCACTCCCCCGATAGTACTATCCAAAAGATCCCTGCCTTGTTTATAGCCCAGTTTACACAGAAGGATTTCATAATAACCATATGTAATCATAAATGTGATCCAATATTATTAACATAATACACAAAAATAATTTGTAAATTTAATTACAACATGTATTCCAGCCCCAAAATATTAAATGATTAAAAGGGAATATTATGAACTCCCTCAGCCCCAAAATATTTAAATGATTAAAAAGGGGAATAGTTATGAACTCACCTCAGTCCTTGTGTGGTGGTTGACAACCTAGTAAATTCCTGCTAAGGAATTATAATTCACGTAAGCAAACAGTTACAAATCCATAACCTAATAAGTTAGATCTTGAACCTGGCATTCAATCGATCTAAGGTTTGTTTCTCGAGGATTTGTTTATAAACATATAAGTAGATCATTTTATTATCTTTGTTAATTCATTAATAATTAAAGATTTATATTCATAATGATTTTAACACATCATTATGTTAAAATAAACTTTAAACATTATTTAAATGTAAGTTGATATTTAATTTAGTAAGATTTATAATAGACACAAATTATCTAAATTATATTTATGATAATGTTATTATAATAATAATAAGTAATACATATTGTTAAATCATAACATGTTTACATGATAAAACATAATATAATTTATCGAATTATTAATTATTTTTTCATATTTATATTTATGTATAATACTGAATAATAACATATTATTAAATTATAACATATATAATATAATTTATCTAATTATTAATTACGTTAAATAATTAATAATCATAACATAGTATATTGTTCAATATATAATATAAATTATTTAATTATTAACTATGTTATCCATATTAATATTATGTATAAACATTATTTAACTATGTAAGTTTTAGTTTTTATAAAATTTTATAAATATTTAAATTTATAAAACTAACTAGTCATAATTAATCCATAATTAATAATATAATGTCCATTAATAATTTTGATGATTTAAATCATTACTTAAAATCCACTTTTATAAAAAATAAAACATTTTATAACCTTTTTAACAATTTTTAAAATGTATAACTAAGTAAATAATAAATAAATAATAAGGTTTTTAATGAAATAATTATCCAGAATATAATTAAATAACTTATAAAATTAACAAAGTTATAAAAACTGTTTTATAATTTTTAGTTATTTTTCTGTATTTTTAAATAATGTAAAAGGCTTTAAAAAAATTATATGTTGGTGGCCGGGTTCGAACCCGCGACCACAACACACACAACCACATACAAACCAGCGAACCAAAGGCTTATAGTCGCATTAGTTCTTGGTTCCAAATCCTTTTAAACAAAACCCGATTGAATAATCCCAAATCCAAGAACCCTAATTCTGAAATCGATCGAATCGAAGCTCAAATCGATTTCAATTGCATCTGAATTCATGGGGCTATTGTTCCCCATGATGAAACGATTCTATAGATATGTTCAATTACCTGTAAGCTTTCGAATTGATGCTATACACCACGAAGAACAAGTCGCGGTTAGGTCAGAATCGATTTAGCAGTAACCGTGATGAAACTCCAATTAATTGCACAGATAGTTTCCTATGGTATTGGGTATTAAAAACCTTCTGTCAATTGTGTTTATATGTGTGTCTCGGTGGGATTTCAAATAGTGGCAGGTCGCGGAAGACGATGATGATCAAGAGGTGTGATTTGTTGTGTTTCATTGAAATTGTACTCACGGTTAGTTTATAAACAATCAAAGATTGTGAGTGCGCAATCAATTCGATTATTAATATTGTTCAGTGCCCGGTTTGTTGGTTTGGTCGGCCGAACTTTCGGTCGAAGTGGAAAATCCACTGAACCGAATCGATTATTCAAATTGTAGTGCCCACTAGTTCGAAACATCCACGCGAAAATGTCGGTAGCATTTGATTTAATTAAAACCGACCTAATTTTGGCCGTTGGGAGACGCCGGAGGGCCGCCGGAGAGGTGGCCGGAGAAAGGGGATCGACGGGAGGGGGTTTGGGTAGAAGTTACACATTTGGTCCCTGAGGTTTACTATACCTATTATTTTATGCTCAAAGTTTTTAAAACAGGTTTCAAGAATTACAAAATCACCCCTAGACTTATTACCCAAGTTTAATACATTTTTATAAATTATTATAAAAATATTATTATTATGATTATTGTTATTATCATTATTAACATTATTATTTTTAAATAATAATATATATTATTATTATGTCATTATTTTTATTATTATTAATATTATTATTAAATAATAATAAAAAAATATAAAAACAAATTGTAAATTCACATAAAATTTATATTAAATCACGAAAATTTTCGGGTTGTCACATTATCCCCCTGTTAGAGGAATTTTCGTCCCGAAAATTAAGATGTACTGGTAATATTCTTGAACACGTTCCACCTTCAAATGCCTTTGCCAATCATGAAGACTCTACCCTTGGCTGTATCCTTCTTTTCCCCAGTGCAATTCCTGGCAACATGGCCCTTTTCTCCGCATCTGTAGCAAGTAACTCCTCTCTCACCATTATTCTGCTGATGTCCTTGATCTTGAGTCTGTGTTCTACATTCAGGAGCAGTGTGCCCCCTCCTGTTGCATTTGTAACAGATGATTGCAGTACACTTGCCATGGTGACGTTTGCTACACTTCCGACATCTAGGCGGAATGCCCTGATTGTCATGTTGTTTTTCCTGGTTTTGCTTCTTGTTTGCACCTTGATTCTCACCTTCTTTAGAATCTTCAAATTTTCTCTTTCCTGAGCTTTCAGCAGTAGCACCCTTACCGTTGACCCTCGGTGGCAACTTCCCTTGAGCCACAGCCTCATTAGTTAGCTTATGAGCTATCCTAATGGCCTGTTGGATTGAAGTTGGGTTAGAGGAAGTGACCAAAGACTGGATGACGGGAGATAGTCCACGAATATAGCCTTCAATTCTTCTATGAGCAGGCTCCATCATATGTGGACACAAGGTTGCGTACTCATGATTTTCGGTGGTATACTTTTCAATTTCAGATCCCACCATTTTGTGGTTCCAGCACTCGGTTTCAAACCTTTGTACTTCTTCCCTCGGGCAGAATTCCTCCATCATCAGTTGTTTGAATTCCTCCCAAGCCATAGCATTGGCTAGGGGAGAGTAAGTCTTGAAACTTCAGTTTTCCAGAACGAGAGTGCAGCTCCACTCAAGGCTCCGGAGGCATATTTGGTCCTACTCTCATCGGGACATTCAGATATAGCGAAGATGGATTCACATTTTTCAAACCACCTTATGAGCCCAATGGCCCCTTCTGCCCCAGTGAAGATATCTAGTTTGCAGTCTAGGAACTTTTTATACGAATAGTGATGACCATTCTGAGCAGCCTGAATGGCTAGGGCTGCAGCAACACCTTGATTGACCAAGGCTTGTATTTCTTCAGGAGTCATCCCTGTTGGGACAGTTCTTCTAGCGCGTCCTCTACCTCTGCCTCTGCCCGCTGGTGCGTCCATCTATCATGAAATTGTTTGGTGAGAATTCACACTTTGATATATTCAATAGATGCACTCTATATCAAATATTCAAAGTATGGACGATTACTGTAGGACAGATGTGAATTTAAGAAAACTGGTTTTTCGATTAAATTCGGCAAGGCACGAGTACTAAGGGAAACAAATCTCGCTTTAGGTTAGGACAAGCGTAATTTAGATTACCAAATGGAACACGTCAGGGTAATTTGATTCATATGTCTTAAAGGCTTGTATATTGACCACAGTAACTTCACGTGCTACAATAGCAGCAATCTTGCGACTAGAGTTTCTAGACCGTGAACGGATTTGACGAGAAGCCATTCTGAGAGATCATTAAGAATTTTCATGGAAATATGTTCTATGAGAACCGAGGCTTTCTTGCTCAACGTGTAGGAATGATGACTTATACGGACTACAATGTTACCACCCGACCAGATTCACCGGACTTAGCATGCACGACAAATTACAATTACGTGTGCACCCGTAATGGTAAGTTGTTTTGCATGATCACCCGGTTCCTCCTATTGGGTTAACATATCTTGTCAAGTATTAATGATAGAAGTACCAAATATGTATGTATTGTATTAGGAAAACGAAATCAAGGACAAGAATTATTCAACATGACAATGAGATGTTCCGAGTGTATTCGTTTGATTCGTGAATCAAAGCGAGTACGTTGACTAATCAAAGTATTGAGTCAATCACAACTTTGTGTGAAGACATGCGTACCTATAAGCAGATACTCATCCCAAGGGTTCCCAGGTAAGGTAAACAGGTCCATCGGTTGATTTGGATATATGCGAATACCTTGCCTAGACAGAACACCCCGAGATACAGGCATCACGCTCTTCCAGCATTACATGTTTCAAGTTGTAAGACACAGACTTTGACGATTTTGAAAACCATGAATAACAATCGAGTTTTGGAGTTTGAAATCACTTGAATTAGGCACACAATGCCTTAGAATATGTTTTAAGATTCGTGTGTGTATTGATAGGAATCAAGGTATAAGAGGAATCACATAAGGCATATGACTTCTTAATCTTAGTCAATCTCTAACTAAGGCAATTTACTTGGTGCAACTATTGTGTGTGGCTATAGGCTAGATGCAATTCCTAACTCACTATAACCAATGGCTCTGATACCAATCTGTCACACCTCAAATTCCGGGTCTGGAATCTATCACGGAGGGGTGAGCAAACAGGATCGAACACAGTAGTTACACATGAGATGCAGTTATCTATATGACAAGTTTTAGATAATCAATCCTTTATTATTCAGAGCATTAGATATTATACGCAGCGGAAATAAATATATATATATTGTTTCTTAACGATACTTCTAATCATGTCTTGTTAATAACCAATATGTATCTGGAGCTCTTATATGATCCTACGTGCTCGTCCAAAAGCTCCTAATAGATACCTGAGAATACATGTAAATCAAGTGTCAACACAGGGTTGGTGAGTTCGTAGGTAAGTAAAACATATTTGATAAATCATCCATTATTATTCAAAGAAGGGTTTATTGTCAAAGTGTGAGTTTAATTTACTCACCGGTATATGAATAGTCTGTCGGAACCCTTTTTAATAAGGTGAACCCGCTATCCCACATACCTACTAAGTACAAGCCCAACAAATCCTTCACATTGAATTTGTCCATGTCACTTAGTTTATTATTTCTATGTACAAGCCCAACAAATCCATCACATAGGATTTGTCCATGTATCATAGTTTAATTTTTCCCTTTTCCTTTTTATGTGTGTATTATGCCAGTTTTAATAATTCAAATCAGAGGGCGCGAATCCTCTCTTTACATTATCCTCATATGGGTTGTAAGTGGAACTATAATGGCAAAACTTATATAGCGCAACAATCTGTCTTCCCACAGAATAGTCATCCCGAATGACAGCGAGATCTTTGTGCATCTGATAAGGACCACATGTCCAAACCTTTGTGGGGGTTAGTCACTCCCCGATAGTACTATCCAAAAGATCCCTGCCTTGTTTATAGCCCAGTTTACACAGAAGGATTTCATAATAACCATATGTAATCATAAATGTGATCCAATTATTATTTAACATAATACACAAAAATAATTTGTAAATTTAATTACAACATGTATTCCAGCCCCAAAATATTTAAATGATTAAAAAGGGGAATAGTTATGAACTCACCTCAGTCCTTGTGTGGTGTTGACAACCTAGTAAATTCCTGCTAAGGAATTATAATTCACGTAAGCAAACAGTTACAAATCCATAACCTAATAAGTTAGATCTTGAACCTGGCATTCAATCGATCTAAGGTTTGGTTCTCGAGGATTTGTTATAAACATATAAGTAGATCATTTTATTATCTTTGTTAATTCATTAATAATTAAAGATTTATATTCATAATGATTTTAACACATCATTATGTTAAAATAAACTTTAAACATTATTTAAATGTGTAAGTTGATATTTAATTTAGTAAGATTTATGAATAGACACAAATTATCTAGACATTATATTTATGATAATGTTATTATAATAAATAATAAGTAATAACATATTGTTAAATCATAACATGTTTACATGATAAAACATAATATAATTTATCGAATTATTAATTATGTTTTTCATATTTATATTATGTATAAATAATGAATAATAACATATTATTAAATTATAACATATATAATATAATTTATCTAATTATTAATTACGTTCAATAATTAATAATCATAACATAGTATATTATGTTCAATATATAATATAAATTATTTAATTATTAACTATGTTATCCATATTAATATTATGTATAAACATTATTTAACTATGTAAGTTTTAGTTTTTATAAAATTTTATAAATATTTAAATTTATAAAATCTAACTAGTCATAATTAATCCATAATTAATAATATAATGTCCATTAATAATTTTGATGATTTAAATCATTACTTAAAATCCACTTTTATAAAAAAAATAACATTTTATAACCTTTTTAACAATTTTTATAAATGTATAACTAAGTAAATAAATAATAAATAATAAGGTTTTTAATGAAATAATTATCCAGAATATAATTAAATAACTTATAAAATTAACAAAGTTTATAAAAACTATTTTTATAATTTTTAGTTATTTTTCTGTATTTTTAAATAATGTAAAAGGCTTTAAAAAAATTATATGTTGGTGGCCGGGTTCGAACCCGCGACCACAAACACACACAACCACATACAAACCAGCGAACCAAAGGCTTATAGTCGCATTAGTTCTTGGTTCCAAATCCTTTTAAACAAAACCCGATTGAATAATCCCAAATCCAAGAACCCTAATTCTGAAATCGATCGAATCGAAGCTCAAATCGATTTCAATTGCATCTGAATTCATGGGGCTATTGTTCCCCATGATGAAACGATTCTATAGATATGTTCAATTACCTGTAAGCTTTCGAATTGATGCTATACACCACGAAGAACAAGTCGCGGTTAGGTCAGAATCGATTTAGCAGTAACCGTTGATGAAACTCCAATTAATTGCACAGATAGTTTCCTATGGTATTGGGTATTAAAAACCTTCTGTCAATTTGTGTTTATAATGTGTCTCGGTGGGATTTCAAATAGTGGCAGGTCGCGGAAGACGATGATGATCAAAGAGGTGTGATTTGTTGTGTTTCATTGAAATTGTACTCACGGTTAGTTTATAAACAATCAAAAGATTGTGAGTGCGCAATCAATTCGATTATAATATTGTTCAGTGCCCGGTTTGTTGGTTTGGTCGGCCGAACTTTCGGTCGAAGTGGAAAATCCACTGAACCGAATCGATTATTCAAATTGTAGTGCCCACTAGTTCGAAACATCCACGCGAAAATGTCGGTAGCATTTGATTTAATTAAAACCGACCTAATTTTGGCCGTTGGGAGACGCCGGAGGCCGCCGGAGAGGTGGCCGGAGAAAGGGGATCGACGGGAGGGGGTTTGGGTAGAAGTTACACATTTGGTCCCTGAGGTTTACTATACCTATTATTTTATGCTCAAAGTTTTTAAAACAGGTTTCAAGAATTACAAAATCACCCCTAGACTTATTACCCAAGTTTAATACATTTTTATAAATTATTATAAAAATATTATTATTATGATTATTGTTATTATCATTATTAACATTATTATTTTTAAATAATAATAATATATTATTATTATTGTCATTATTTTTATTATTATTAATATTATTATTAAATAATAATAAAAAAAAATATAAAAACAAATTGTAAATTCACATAAAATTTATATTAAATCACGAAAAATTTTCGGGTTGTCACATTATCCCCCTGTTAGAGGAATTTTCGTCCCGAAAATTAAGATGTACTGGTAATATTCTTGAACACGTTCCACCTTCAAATGCCTTTGCCAATCATGAAGACTCTACCCTTGGCTGTATCCTTCTTTTCCCCAGTGCAATTCCTGGCAACATGGCCCTTTTCTCCGCATCTGTAGCAAGTAACTCCTCTCTCACCATTATTCTGCTGATGTCCTTGATCTTGAGTCTGTGTTCTACATTCAGGAGCAGTGTGCCCCCTCCTGTTGCATTTGTAACAGATGATTGCAGTACACTGCCATGGTGACGTTTGCTACACTTCCGACATCTAGGCGGAATGCCCTGATTGTCATGTTGTTTTTCCTGGTTTTGCTTCTTGTTTGCACCTTGATTCTCACCTTCTTTAGAATCTTCAAATTTTCTCTTTCCTGAGCTTTCAGCAGTAGCACCCTTACCGTTGACCCTCGGTGGCAACTTCCCTTGAGCCACAGCCTCATTAGTTAGCTTATGAGCTATCCTAATGGCCTGTTGGATTGAAGTTGGGTTAGAGGAAGTGACCAAAGACTGGATGACGGGAGATAGTCCACGAATATAGCCTTCAATTCTTCTATGAGCAGGCTCCATCATATGTGGACACAAGGTTGCGTACTCATGATTTTCGGTGGTATACTTTTCAATTTCAGATCCCACCATTTTGTGGTTCCAGCACTCGGTTTCAAACCTTTGTACTTCTTCCCTCGGGCAGAATTCCTCCATCATCAGTTGTTTGAATTCCTCCCAAGCCATAGCATTGGCTAGGGGGAGAGTAAGTCTTGAAACTTCAGTTTTCCAGAATGAGAGTGCAGCTCCACTCAAGGCTCCGGAGGCATATTTGGTCCTACTCTCATCGGGACATTCAGATATAGCGAAGATGGATTCACATTTTTCAAACCACCTTATGAGCCCAATGGCCCCTTCTGCCCCAGTGAAGATATCTGGTTTGCAGTCTAGGAACTTTTATACGAATAGTGATGACCATTCTGAGCAGCCTGAATGGCTAGGGCTGCAGCAACACCTTGATTGACCAAGGCTTGTATTTCTTCAGGAGTCATCCCTGTTGGGACAGTTCTTCTAGCGCGTCCTCTACCTCTGCCTCTGCCCGCTGGTGCGTCCATCTATCATGAAATTGTTTGGTGAGAATTCACACTTTGATATATTCAATAGATGCACTCTATATCAAATATTCAAAGTATGGACGATTACTGTAGGACAGATGTGAATTTAAGAAAACTGGTTTTTCGATTAAATTCGGCAAGGCACGAGTACTAAGGGAAACAAATCTCGCTTTAGGTTAGGACAAGCGTAATTTAGATTACCAAATGGAACACGTCAGGGTAATTTGATTCATATGTCTTAAAGGCTTGTATATTGACCACAGTAACTTCACGTGCTACAATAGCAGCAATCTTGCGACTAGAGTTTCTAGACCGTGAACGGATTTGACGAGAAGCCATTCTGAGAGATCATTAAGAATTTTCATGGAAATATGTTCTATGAGAACCGAGGCTTTCTTGCTCAACGTGTAGGAATGATGACTTATACGGACTACAATGTTACCACCCGACCAGATTCACCGGACTTAGCATGCACGACAAATTACAATTACGTGTGCACCCGTAATGGTAAGTTGTTTTGCATGATCACCCCGGTTCCTCCTATTGGGTTAACATATCTTGTCAAGTATTAATGATAGAAGTACCAAATATGTATGTATTGTATTAGGAAAACGAAATCAAGGACAAGAATTATTCAACATGACAATGAGATGTTCCGAGTGTATTCGTTTGATTCGTGAATCAAAGCGAGTACGTTGACTAATCAAAGTATTGAGTCAATCACAACTTTGTTGAAGACATGCGTACCTATAAGCAGATACTCATCCCAAGGGTTCCCAGGTAAGGTAAACAGGTCCATCGGTTGATTTGGATATATGCGAATACCTTGCCTAGACAGAACACCCCGAGATACAGGCATCACGCTCTTCCAGCATTACATGTTTCAAGTTGTAAGACACAGACTTTGACGATTTTGAAAACCATGAATAACAATCGAGTTTTGGAGTTTGAAATCACTTGAATTAGGCACACAATGCCTTAGAATATGTTTTAAGATTCGTGTGTGTATTGATAGGAATCAAGGTATAAGAGGAATCACATAAGGCATATGACTTCTTAATCTTAGTCAATCTCTAACTAAGGCAATTTACTTGGTGCAACTATTGTGTGTGGCTATAGGCTAGATGCAATTCCTAACTCACTATAACCAATGGCTCTGATACCAATCTGTCACACCCTCAAATTCCGGGTCTGGAATCTATCACGGAGGGGTGAGCAAACAGGATCGAACACAGTAGTTACACATGAGATGCAGTTATCTATATGACAAGTTTTAGATAATCAATCCTTTATTATTCAGAGCATTAGATATTATACGCAGCGGAAATAAATATATATATATTGTTTCTTAACGATACTTCTAATCATGTCTTGTTAATAACCAATATGTATCTGGAGCTCTTATATGATCCTACGTGCTCGTCCAAAAGCTCCTAATAGATACCTGAGAATACATGTAAATCAAGTGTCAACACAGGGTTGGTGAGTTCGTAGGTAAGTAAAACATATTTGATAAATCATCCATTATTATTCAAAGAAGGGTTTATTGTCAAAGTGTGAGTTTAATTTACTCACCGGTATATGAATAGTCTGTCGGAACCCTTTTTAATAAGGTGAACCCGCTATCCCACATACCTACTAAGTACAAGCCCAACAAATCCTTCACATTGAATTTGTCCATGTCACTTAGTTTATTATTTCTATGTACAAGCCCAACAAATCCATCACATAGGATTTGTCCATGTATCATAGTTTAATTTTTCCCTTTTCCTTTTTATGTGTGTATTATGCCAGTTTTAATAATTCAAATCAGAGGGCGCGAATCCTCTCTTTACATTTATCCTCATATGGGTTGTAAGTGGAACTATAATGGCAAAACTTATATAGCGCAACAATCTGCCTTCCCACAGAATAGTCATCCCGAATGACAGCGAGATCTTTGTGCATCTGATAAGGACCACATGTCCAAACCTTTGTGGGGGTTAGTCACTCCCCGATAGTACTATCCAAAAGATCCCTGCCTTGTTTATAGCCCAGTTTACACAGAAGGATTTCATAATAACCATATGTAATCATAAATGTGATCCAATTATTATTTAACATAATACACAAAAATAATTTGTAAATTTAATTACAACATGTATTCCAGCCCCAAAATATTTAAATGATTAAAAAGGGGAATAGTTATGAACTCACCTCAGTCCTTGTGTGGTGTTGACAACCTAGTAAATTCCTGCTAAGGAATTATAATTCACGTAAGCAAACAGTTACAAATCCATAACCTAATAAGTTAGATCTTGAACCTGGCATTCAATCGATCTAAGGTTTGGTTCTCGAGGATTTGTTATAAACATATAAGTAGATCATTTTATTATCTTTGTTAATTCATTAATAATTAAAGATTTATATTCATAATGATTTTAACACATCATTATGTTAAAATAAACTTTAAACATTATTTAAATGTGTAAGTTGATATTTAATTTAGTAAGATTTATAAATAGACACAAATTATCTAGACATTATATTTATGATAATGTTATTATAATAAATAATAAGTAATAACATATTGTTAAATCATAACATGTTTACATGATAAAACATAATATAATTTATCGAATTATTAATTATGTTTTTCATATTTATATTATGTATAAATAATGAATAATAACATATTATTAAATTATAACATATATAATATAATTTATCTAATTATTAATTACGTTCAATAATTAATAATCATAACATAGTATATTATGTTCAATATATAATATAAATTATTTAATTATTAACTATGTTATCCATATTAATATTATGTATAAACATTATTTAACTATGTAAGTTTTAGTTTTTATAAAATTTTATAAATATTTAAATTTATAAAATCTAACTAGTCATAATTAATCCATAATTAATAATATAATGTCCATTAATAATTTTGATGATTTAAATCATTACTTAAAATCCACTTTTATAAAAAAAATAACATTTTATAACCTTTTTAACAATTTTTATAAATGTATAACTAAGTAAATAAATAAATAAATAATAAGGTTTTTAATGAAATAATTATCCAGAATATAATTAAATAACTTATAAAATTAACAAAGTTTATAAAAACTGTTTTTATAATTTTAGTTATTTTTCTGTATTTTTAAATAATGTAAAAGGCTTTAAAAAAATTATATGTTGGTGGCCGGGTTCGAACCCGCGACCACAAACACACACAACCACATACAAACCAGCGAACCAAAGGCTTATAGTCGCATTAGTTCTTGGTTCTTGGTTCCAAATCCTTTAAACAAAACCCGATTGAATAATCCCAAATCCAAGAACCCTAATTCTGAAATCGATCGAATCGAAGCTCAAATCGATTTCAATTGCATCTGAATTCATGGGGCTATTGTTCCCCATGATGAAACGATTCTATAGATATGTTCAATTACCTGTAAGCTTTCGAATTGATGCTATACACCACGAAGAACAAGTCGCGGTTAGGTCAGAATCGATTTAGCAGTAACCGTTGATGAAACTCCAATTAATTGCACAGATAGTTTCCTATGGTATTGGGTATTAAAAACCTTCTGTCAATTTGTGTTTATAATGTGTCTCGGTGGGATTTCAAATAGTGGCAGGTCGCGGAAGACGATGATGATCAAAGAGGTGTGATTTGTTGTGTTTCATTGAAATTGTACTCACGGTTAGTTTATAAACAATCAAAAGATTGTGAGTGCGCAATCAATTCGATTATTAATATTGTTCAGTGCCCGGTTTGTTGGTTTGGTCGGCCGAACTTTCGGTCGAAGTGGAAAATCCACTGAACCGAATCGATTATTCAAATTGTAGTGCCCACTAGTTCGAAACATCCACGCGAAAATGTCGGTAGCATTTGATTTAATTAAAACCGACCTAATTTTGGCCGTTGGGAGACGCCGGAGGCCGCCGGAGAGGTGGCCGGAGAAAGGGGATCGACGGGAGGGGGTTTGGGTAGAAGTTACACATTTGGTCCCTGAGGTTTACTATACCTATTATTTTATGCTCAAAGTTTTTAAAACAGGTTTCAAGAATTACAAAATCACCCCTAGACTTATTACCCAAGTTTAATACATTTTTATAAATTATTAAAAATATTATTATTATGATTATTGTTATTATCATTATTAACATTATTATTTTTAAATAATAATAATTATTATTATTATTGTCATTATTTTTATTATTATTAATATTATTATTAAATAATAAAAAAAATATAAAAACAAATTGTAAATTCACATAAAATTTATATTAAATCACGAAAAATTTTCGGGTTGTCACATTATCCCCCTGTTAGAGGAATTTTCGTCCCGAAAATTAAGATGTACTGGTAATATTCTTGAACACGTTCCACCTTCAAATGCCTTTGCCAATCATGAAGACTCTACCCTTGGCTGTATCCTTCTTTTCCCCAGTGCAATTCCTGGCAACATGGCCCTTTTCTCCGCATCTGTAGCAAGTAACTCCTCTCTCACCATTATGCTGCTGATGTCCTTGATCTTGAGTCTGTGTTCTACATTCAGGAGCAGTGTGCCCCCTCCTGTTGCATTTGTAACAGATGATTGCAGTACACTGCCATGGTGACGTTTGCTACACTTCCGACATCTAGGCGGAATGCCCTGATTGTCATGTTGTTTTTCCTGGTTTTGCTTCTTGTTTGCACCTTGATTCTCACCTTCTTTAGAATCTTCAAATTTTCTCTTTCCTGAGCTTTCAGCAGTAGCACCCTTACCGTTGACCCTCGGTGGCAACTTCCCTTGAGCCACAGCCTCATTAGTTAGCTTATGAGCTATCCTAATGGCCTGTTGGATTGAAGTTGGGTTAGAGGAAGTGACCAAAGACTGGATGACGGGAGATAGTCCACGAATATAGCCTTCAATTCTTCTATGAGCAGGCTCCATCATATGTGGACACAAGGTTGCGTACTCATGATTTTCGGTGGTATACTTTTCAATTTCAGATCCCACCATTTTGTGGTTCCAGCACTCGGTTTCAAACCTTTGTACTTCTTCCCTCGGGCAGAATTCCTCCATCATCAGTTGTTTGAATTCCTCCCAAGCCATAGCATTGGCTAGGGGGAGAGTAAGTCTTGAAACTTCAGTTTTCCAGAACGAGAGTGCAGCTCCACTCAAGGCTCCGGAGGCATATTTGGTCCTACTCTCATCGGGACATTCAGATATAGCGAAGATGGATTCACATTTTTCAAACCACCTTATGAGCCCAATGGCCCCTTCTGCCCCAGTGAAGATATCTGGTTTGCAGTCTAGGAACTTTTTATACGAATAGTGATGACCATTCTGAGCAGCCTGAATGGCTAGGGCTGCAGCAACACCTTGATTGACCAAGGCTTGTATTTCTTCAGGAGTCATCCCTGTTGGGACAGTTCTTCTAGCGCGTCCTCTACCTCTGCCTCTGCCCGCTGGTGCGTCCATCTATCATGAAATTGTTTGGTGAGAATTCACACTTTGATATATTCAATAGATGCACTCTATATCAAATATTCAAAGTATGGACGATTACTGTAGGACAGATGTGAATTTAAGAAAACTGGTTTTTCGATTAAATTCGGCAAGGCACGAGTACTAAGGGAAACAAATCTCGCTTTAGGTTAGGACAAGCGTAATTTAGATTACCAAATGGAACACGTCAGGGTAATTTGATTCATATGTCTTAAAGGCTTGTATATTGACCACAGTAACTTCACGTGCTACAATAGCAGCAATCTTGCGACTAGAGTTTCTAGACCGTGAACGGATTTGACGAGAAGCCATTCTGAGAGATCATTAAGAATTTTCATGGAAATATGTTCTATGAGAACCGAGGCTTTCTTGCTCAACGTGTAGGAATGATGACTTATACGGACTACAATGTTACCACCCGACCAGATTCACCGGACTTAGCATGCACGACAAATTACAATTACGTGTGCACCCGTAATGGTAAGTTGTTTTGCATGATCACCCCGGTTCCTCCTATTGGGTTAACATATCTTGTCAAGTATTAATGATAGAAGTACCAAATATGTATGTATTGTATTAGGAAAACGAAATCAAGGACAAGAATTATTCAACATGACAATGAGATGTTCCGAGTGTATTCGTTTGATTCGTGAATCAAAGCGAGTACGTTGACTAATCAAAGTATTGAGTCAATCACAACTTTGTTGAAGACATGCGTACCTATAAGCAGATACTCATCCCAAGGGTTCCCAGGTAAGGTAAACAGGTCCATCGGTTGATTTGGATATATGCGAATACCTTGCCTAGACAGAACACCCCGAGATACAGGCATCACGCTCTTCCAGCATTACATGTTTCAAGTTGTAAGACACAGACTTTGACGATTTTGAAAACCATGAATAACAATCGAGTTTTGGAGTTTGAAATCACTTGAATTAGGCACACAATGCCTTAGAATATGTTTTAAGATTCGTGTGTGTATAGATAGGAATCAAGGTATAAGAGGAATCACATAAGGCATATGACTTCTTAATCTTAGTCAATCTCTAACTAAGGCAATTTACTTGGTGCAACTATTGTGTGTGGCTATAGGCTAGATGCAATTCCTAACTCACTATAACCAATGGCTCTGATACCAATCTGTCACACCCTCAAATTCCGGGTCTGGAATCTATCACGGAGGGGTGAGCAAACAGGATCGAACACAGTAGTTACACATGAGATGCAGTTATCTATATGACAAGTTTTAGATAATCAATCCTTTATTATTCAGAGCATTAGATATTATACGCAGCGGAAAAAATATATATATTGTTTCTTAACGATACTTCTAATCATGTCTTGTTAATAACCAATATGTATCTGGAGCTCTTATATGATCCTACGTGCTCGTCCAAAAGCTCCTAATAGATACCTGAGAATACATGTAAATCAAGTGTCAACACAGGGTTGGTGAGTTCGTAGGTAAGTAAAACATATTTGATAAATCATCCATTATTATTCAAAGAAGGGTTTATTGTCAAAGTGTGAGTTTAATTTACTCACCGGTATATGAATAGTCTGTCGGAACCCTTTTTAATAAGGTGAACCCGCTATCCCACATACCTACTAAGTACAAGCCCAACAAATCCTTCACATTGAATTTGTCCATGTCACTTAGTTTATTATTTCTATGTACAAGCCCAACAAATCCATCACATAGGATTTGTCCATGTATCATAGTTTAATTTTTCCCTTTTCCTTTTTATGTGTGTATTATGCCAGTTTTAATAATTCAAATCAGAGGGCGCGAATCCTCTCTTTACATTTATCCTCATATGGGTTGTAAGTGGAACTATAATGGCAAAACTTATATAGCGCAACAATCTGCCTTCCCACAGAATAGTCATCCCGAATGACAGCGAGATCTTTGTGCATCTGATAAGGACCACATGTCCAAACCTTTGTGGGGGTTAGTCACTCCTCGATAGTACTATCCAAAAGATCCCTGCCTTGTTTATAGCCCAGTTTACACAGAAGGATTTCATAATAACCATATGTAATCATAAATGTGATCCAATTATTATTTAACATAATACACAAAAATAATTTGTAAATTTAATTACAACATGTATTCCAGCCCCAAAATATTTAAATGATTAAAAAGGGGAATAGTTATGAACTCACCTCAGTTCTTGTGTGGTGTTGACAACCTAGTAAATTCCTGCTAAGGAATTATAATTCACGTAAGTAAACAGTTACAAATCCATAACCTAATAAGTTAGATCTTGAACCTGGCATTCAATCGATCTAAGGTTTGGTTCTCGAGGATTTGTTATAAACATATAAGTAGATCATTTTATTATCTTTGTTAATTCATTAATAATTAAAGATTTATATTCATAATGATTTTAACACATCATTATGTTAAAATAAACTTTAAACATTATTTAAATGTGTAAGTTGATATTTAATTTAGTAAGATTTATAAATAGACACAAATTATCTAGACATT
This sequence comes from Flaveria linearis, assembly GCA_024085815.1. Lineage (NCBI taxonomy): Eukaryota > Viridiplantae > Streptophyta > Magnoliopsida > Asterales > Asteraceae > Flaveria > Flaveria linearis. Next base: position 43,114 of record JABSNV010000834.1, on the reverse strand, counting down.
ATATTTATGATAATGTTATTATAATAAATAATAAGTAATAACATATTGTTAAATCATAACATGTTTACATGATAAAACATAATATAATTTATCGAATTATTAATTATGTTTTTCATATTTATATTATGTATAAATAATGAATAATAACATATTATTAAATTATAACATATATAATATAATTTATCTAATTATTAATTACGTTCAATAATTAATAATCATAACATAGTATATTATGTTCAATATATAATATAAATTATTTAATTATTAACTATGTTATCCATATTAATATTATGTATAAACATTATTTAACTATGTAAGTTTTAGTTTTTATAAAATTTTATAAATATTTAAATTTATAAAATCTAACTAGTCATAATTAATCCATAATTAATAATATAATGTCCATTAATAATTTTGATGATTTAAATCATTACTTAAAATCCACTTTTATAAAAAAAATAACATTTTATAACCTTTTTAACAATTTTTATAAATGTATAACTAAGTAAATAAATAAATAAATAATAAGGTTTTTAATGAAATAATTATCCAGAATATAATTAAATAACTTATAAAATTAACAAAGTTTATAAAAACTGTTTTTATAATTTTTAGTTATTTTTCTGTATTTTTAAATAATGTAAAAGGCTTTAAAAAAATTATATGTTGGTGGCCGGGTTCGAACCCGCGACCACAAACACACACAACCACATACAAACCAGCGAACCAAAGGCTTATAGTCGCATTAGTTCTTGGTTCCAAATCCTTTTAAACAAAACCCGATTGAATAATCCCAAATCCAAGAACCCTAATTCTGAAATCGATCGAATCGAAGCTCAAATCGATTTCAATTGCATCTGAATTCATGGGGCTATTGTTCCCCATGATGAAACGATTCTATAGATATGTTCAATTACCTGTAAGCTTTCGAATTGATGCTATACACCACGAAGAACAAGTCGCGGTTAGGTCAGAATCGATTTAGCAGTAACCGTTGATGAAACTCCAATTAATTGCACAGATAGTTTCCTATGGTATTGGGTATTAAAACCTTCTGTCAATTTGTGTTTATAATGTGTCTCGGTGGGATTTCAAATAGTGGCAGGTCGCGGAAGACGATGATGATCAAAGAGGTGTGATTTGTTGTGTTTCATTGAAATTGTACTCACGGTTAGTTTATAAACAATCAAAAGATTGTGAGTGCGCAATCAATTCGATTATTAATATTGTTCAGTGCCCGGTTTGTTGGTTTGGTCGGCCGAACTTTCGGTCGAAGTGGAAAATCCACTGAACCGAATCGATTATTCAAATTGTAGTGCCCACTAGTTCGAAACATCCACGCGAAAATGTCGGTAGCATTTGATTTAATTAAAACCGACCTAATTTTGGCCGTTGGGAGACGCCGGAGGCCGCCGGAGAGGTGGCCGGAGAAAGGGGATCGACGGGAGGGGGTTTGGGTAGAAGTTACACATTTGGTCCCTGAGGTTTACTATACCTATTATTTTATGCTCAAAGTTTTTAAAACAGGTTTCAAGAATTACAAAATCACCCCTAGACTTATTACCCAAGTTTAATACATTTTTATAAATTATTATAAAAATATTATTATTATGATTATTGTTATTATCATTATTAACATTATTATTTTTAAATAATAATAATATTATTATTATTGTCATTATTTTTATTATTATTAATATTATTATTAAATAATAATAAAAAAATATAAAAACAAATTGTAAATTCACATAAAATTTATATTAAATCACGAAAAATTTTCGGGTTGTCACATTAATACCATACATACATCTATATATTATACCTAAGATAATATATACAAAAAGAAAAGCCAATGCAGGAAGACATATGAGAGAGATTTAGTTGACTAAAAATTCAAAAAAAAAATCAATATCTCATATGTATATATAATGAAAATATGAGCAAAGCGTGAAATTTACCTTCTGTGTAGTTTAAAGAATCAAAGAAAGAAAACAGTTGCAATGGGTAGAACTCATAGAAGGCCACCTAAAGCATACTCAAGTGCTCAGCCTTCTCAAATTGCTCTATTCGAAAAGACAAAATATAGCATTATTTAAAAAACTATAATTTAAATCACATTTGATATAACATATCATTTATAAACATTAGAAAAAGAAAATTTAGATAGAAAAAGTCCTGATGGGTCAACCCATCCCACCTGTTTTCTAGGTAGATAATCTTTTTTTTTAAGGACATTTTCCTCAAAATATTATAAAGTGCAAAATACAATAAAGGAAAATTTATATATTTCATTAATTAACAGAATTATGATCATTACCTATTTGACAAGACCCTAGATCTGCTGCTACACATATAGTTAGAAGTTACCTCATTCGCACCGAAGATCACTACTTCATACGCTCTTCTACCAAGGACACCATGTAATTCGTGCAAATGATGTTGTTTGAAAAGCATATAAACAAACAATCAAACAAATCCAGTATATCCCATTCAATAGCAGGGTTTGGGAGGGGTAGATGGTGGCGAGTCTTTCCTATAGCTTAGTAGATTGAGAGACCGCTTCCAAAGAGACCCCCGACTCGTTAACAAACGCAGTAACAATAGCAATAGCAAGGCAGCATATTATATAGCATACAACACACACCACACAACATACAGGTATATATAAAGACTTAGATATTGATATTGCATACATCAGGGAAGCGACAAGTTTCATCTATAAAGGGCAGATGTGGACTACGTACACCTCACGCGAGTGGCCTCGCGTCCTGTCTTCATTTACCCTTTCTACCTATAGATCCCACTAAAAGCTCTTAATTTTAATTCTACGCCTCCACTCACTCCTATCATTGATCATGTGCTCAGAGAGGTGCAAGTGTATCATATCTCGCCTAATTATCTCATCCCAAGTCAACCTATGTCTTCCTCTACTCCTCCTACCCTCTAAGTTGATGTTCTTTACTGTTCTAACGGGTGCTGCCATTGGTCTCCTCTTCACATGCCCAAACCATCTTAATCTTTCCTCTTGTATTTATATGTGATACAAGCCACCTCTAGCTTCTGTCGAAACACCTCGTTTCTTATCCGATCCAGTCTTGTGTGTCCACACATCCACCTCAGCATTCTCATTTCCGCTACCTCTATTTGTTTCTCGTGCGATTTCTTTATGGCCCAGCAATCTGTTCCGTATAACATAGTTGTACATACTGCCACTCTATATAGATTTCCCTTTAGTTTTGTTGGAAATCTCTTATCACATAGAATCCCTGATGCTGCTCTCCACTTGCACCATCCTGCTTGAACACGGTGGGCTACATCGCTGTGTATCTCTCCGTCCTCCTGTAGATATGAGCCCAGGTATTTGAACCTAGACGTTCGTGGGACCGTCATACCCTGGATACTGATTTGGGTGTGCTGTTCAGCCTCACCACTAAAGTTACAATGCATGTATTCCGTCTTAAAGCGACTTATCCTTAAGCCTCTGCGCTCTGGTGTTGCTCTCCACTGTTCTAGCCTGTCGTTAAGAACCATTTTAAATTCTGATATTAAGACAATATCATCCGCAAAGAGCATGCACCATGGGACTGTCTGTTGTATGGACTTAGTTATCTCATCCAACACTACTGTAAAGAGAAATGGGCTCAATGCCGATCCTTGGTGGAGTCCCATTTCCACCGGGAAGGATTTTGTGTCTCCGACCGGTGCTCGCACACACGTTTTTGCCCCGTCATTCATATCCTTGATTATGTTGATATACCTCTCTGGTATCTTTCTAAGTCGTAGACTTTCCTAAATTAGTTGACGCGGAACACTGTCATAGGCTTTTTCTAGGTCAATAAATACCATATGGAGGTCACTTTTCTTTTCTCTATATTTCTCCATTATCCTCCTTATGACGCGTATGGCTTCTGTTGTAGAGCGTCCTGCCATAAATCCAAATTGGTTTATCACTATCTGAGTTTCCCATCTAATTCTCGTGTCAATAACTCTTTCCCATAATTTCATCATGTGACTCAATAGCTTTATTCCCCTGTAGTTTGCGCAACATTGGGCATCTCCTTTTTTCTTATATATGGGTACTATGACACTTGTTCTCCACTACTCTGGCATATTCCCTGTCTTAAAGATAGTGTTGAATAAATCTTTTAACCATTGGAGACCCTCATCTCCCAGGCACTTCCATACTTCAATCGGAATGTTGTCTGGCCCCACCGCCTTAGCCCTTCCCATTTTCTTCAGAGCTCTCTTAACTTCGTCGATTGTGATACTTCTACAATAACACTTGTTTTGTTGTGTTGTTTGTGTTGTTTTATCTATCTCAGTTTGTTGATTAGGGTTCCTTATGTTGAAAAGGTTATCGAAGTAAGTTTTCCATCTCACCCTGATGTCCTTCTCCTTCACCAAAACCTTTCCATCCGCATCCTTTATAAACTTCACCATTCGCAAGTCCTGTCTTCTACGTTTTCTTGCCTTGGCCATCTTAAACATGTCATGCTCTCATTCTTTCGTCTCTAATCGTTTATACATCATCTCATACGCCGTGTTCTTTGCCTCTGCCATCGACTTTTCGCCTGTTGCTTAGCCTTCTTGTATTTATCTTTTAGCTTTGGGCGTTCTTCCTCATTGTTACAGCGTATAAGCTCTCTAAAAGTTTATTGTTTCATTCTTATCTTCTCATGTACATTTTCATTCCACCACCAGGATTCCTTATGACCGACTGTCCTCTTTGTTGTAACTCCAAGAGTATCTTTAGCTGCTTACATGACTCTAGTTGCCATAGCCTCCCACTTTTGGTTTGCGTCTTCCTGCGGCCCAGTCTGGCGCACTGGTATGACCTTATCTCTAAAAATGGTAATATTTTTGTCTTTGAGTTGGCCCCATCTTATCGTTGGTCTAACTCTTTTATTTTGTTAGACAAATTGGTCTCTTCACGAGTATATCTGCCACCAACATATGATGTTGATTCACTACTGTCTCTCCCGGGATTGCCTTACAGTCCTTCCACGAGCTACGGTCTTCTCCTCTCATCAACAGATAGTCTATTTGTGTGTGTCTTCCGCCACTGCTAAACGTGATTAGATGCGAGTCTCTTTTTTTTTAAAACGAATTTATGATGTCTAAGTCATGCGCTAATGCAAAGTCAAGAAGCTCTTTACCGCCGTCATTCCTAAGACCATACCCAAAGCCTCCATGCACTAACTGGAAGTGCTCATTATCCTTACCAATATGCCTATTAAAATCTCCTCCTATACATATCTTTTCTTCCCTAGGTATGTCACCCATAACGTGATCTAAACTCTACAAGAACTTCATTCTTTCCGTTTCCCCTAGTCCAACATGTGGTGCATACGCATTAACTACTACCACTACTTCATCCCCTATTACTATTCTTATCAGCATAATTCTATCATCGTATCTTCTCACCTCCACTACATTATCTTGAAGTTACTTAGCAACTAGAAAGCCTACTCTATTTTTTGTTCCATCTGACCCTGAATACCAAAGTTTATAACTATTGCACTCTTTTGCTCTCCCACCCTGTCATCTAGTCTCCTGAAGACATACTATCTGGACCCTATGTTTCTTCAGCACATCAATTAGCTCTAGTAACTTACCAGTTAGGGTTCCTACATTCCATGATGCCACTCGTAATCTATAGCCCTTTTTCCCTATAGTTGCACCTCTCGTCACCGAACATGATCTCGGGGCATCATAATGGCTCCTGCTATCTATTTTACCAGACAGAAGTCCACTAAAACAACCGAAATTCACGAAAACACCCTAAAAATAAAAGTGCAGCACTAGTAGTGCACAATCAAAAATCAATCAATCACACGAGGTCAACAAATACACATGGGACACACACTCAAATCAAGAAGCAGGAATATATCAGATCACACAAGAGTAGTAATAGCATAAGAATAGGGGATGACTCTCCCTATTTAAAACCAGAGTGTTGGTACCCCTAACCCAGCCAAACAATCTATACAAAAAGATATAATTAAAGATATAGTTAATTAATTAATATAATTAAAGACGAGTAAAAGCAGGATATGCAAACCCGAGATGGAACGGTCTCACCAAATATACACCGAATTTGCGGTTCTTCGATTATGCTGCTGGTACGGGTCTGTGTTGACTGGGGGATTTGGTTGGCTGCCGGTAGATGGCTGCAGTGGGGGGTGTTGGTTGTTTGAAAAGCATATCTAATGGAATAAACTAGATCAATCCTCTTGCTTGACCATGTGGGACTAGGGTCATCTTTTGGACTACATCATGCCCTGATGTTAGTGTCTGCATCACAACTAAAAACGTCACATTACTTCACAGTTGAAATGAACCAACTTGATGGTAAAAAAATTCTCATTTAAACTATCTGCGGGACAAGGAAATGTTAAGCCCATGTTCTTATTATTTATTAAACATGTATACAACTTCATTTTCAAACACCAGAAAGTTAAAACCTAGAAGTAAAGCAAATGAAAAGTTAAGAACATCACTCCCTTTAATATCTATGATTTATGATTGTTGATAATAAATGGGGTTCATGATTGTATCAATTTTTCAAATTATCAAATTATCAAAGCATGTTACATTAATAAGAACTCTATCGCTAAGAGGCCTCAAATCCTTAACGTCATATATTGAGGCATATGATCGAACAACTTGTGTGCGCGATTTAAGGACATCTATTTTAACATAAAATTGAAGGGATGATGTGCCTAGATACAATTAATCATCAGTATCTCTTTGAATATCCAAAGTAGAAATCAGACATCAACAAATCATGATAGAATAAACAAACAAACAAACCCAGTATATCCCGCTCAAGAGCAGAGTCTGGGAGGGGTAGGTGTAGGCAAGTCTTTCCTCTACCCAGATAGGTGGAGAGACCGCTTCCAAAGAGACCCCCGACTCACTATCAAAAGCTATAACGCTAGCGAATCAGTATATAATCAAAGATACGATAAATGATACATCACACAACATACAACATACAGTAAAAATATCACCAAAAGGAAAAAAATAAACAAGCATACATCATAGAAGCAGCAAGATTCCCCTAAAAAGGACAGAAGCGGGCTACATACACAACAGGCCCCGCAACACGTAATCAAAAAGTCCCTTCCTAGATGCAGAACCCATTAAAAGTCCTTAATTTTAATTATACGCCTCCACTCACTCCTATCCTCGATCATGTGCTCAGAGAGGTGCAAGTGTACCATATCTCTCCTAACTATCTCTTCCCAGTCAACCTAGGTCTTCCTTTACACTTCCTACCCCTAGGATGATGTTCTCGACTGCTCTAACCGGTGCAGCCATTGGTCTTCTCTTGACATGCCCAAACCATCTTAATCTTCTCTCTCGTATTTTATCTGCAATAGAAGCCACTTCTAACTTCTGACGAAACACTTCGTTTCTTATCCGATCCATTTTTGTGTTTCCACACATCCACCTCAGCATTCGCATTTCTGCAACCTCTATTTATTTCTCGTGCGATTTCTTTATGGCCCAGCAGTCTGTTCCATATAGCATAGCTGGGCGTACCGCCACTCTGTATAGTTTTCCCTTTAGTTTCGCTGGAAACCTCTTATCACATAGAATTCCTGATGTTGCTCTCCACTTGCACCATCCTGCTTGAACGCGGTGCGCTACATCGCTGTGTATCTCTCCGTCCTCCTGCAGATACGAACCCAGGTATTTGAACCTAGACGTTCGTGGGACCGGCATACCCTGGATACTGACTTGGGTATCCTCTTCCGCATCGTCACCAGAGTTACAATGCATGTATTCCGTCTTAGAGCGACTTATCCTTAATCCTCTGTGCTCTAGTGCTGCTCTCCACTGCTCTAGCTTGTCGTTAAGCATCAATTTAGATTCTGATATTAATACAATATCATCCGCAAAAAGCATGCACCACGGGGCTGACTGTTGTATAGATTTGGTCATCTCATCCAACATTACTGTGAAGAGAAATGAGCTCAATACAGATCCTTGGTGGAGTCCCACTTCCATTGAGAAGGTGTCTGTGTCTCCTACCGGTGCTCGCACACACGTTTTTGCCCCGTCATACATATCCTTAATCATTTTGATATACCTCTCTGGTACCCTTCTAATTCGTAGACTTTCCCAGATTAGTTGTCGCGGAACACTGTCATATGTCTTTTCTAGGTCGATGAATACCATATGTAGGTCCCTTTTTTTTTCTCTATATTTCTCCATTAATCGCCTTACGACGTGTATGGCTTCTGTTGTAGAGCGTCCTGGCATAAATCCAAATTGGTTTATTGCTATCTGAGTTTCCCGTCTAATTCTCGTGTCAATAACTCTTTTCCATAATTTCATCGTGTGACTCAATAGCTTTATTCCCCTGTAGTTTTCGCAACATTGAACATATCCTTTTTTCTTATATACGGGGACTATGACACTGGTTCTCCACTGGTCTGGCATCTTCCCTGTCTTAAAGATAGTGTTGAATAAGTCTGTTAACCATTGGAGACCCTCATCACCCAGACATTTCCACACTTCAATCGGTATGTTGTCTAGCCCCACTGCTTTAGCCCTTCCCATTTTCTTCATAGCTCTTGTAACTTCGTCAACTGTGATGCTTGTACAATAGAAGTTGTTTTGTTGCGTTGTTTGTGTTGTTCTATCTATCTCAGTCTGTTGATTTGGGTTCTTTATGTTGATTTGGGTTCCTTATGTTTGTGTTGTTCTATCAAATCATGATAGAATAAGAACGATAAAAGAAGAAATTAATATCTATAAACGTGTTTCATCAGGTTTATTTATGAAACCAGACTCCAGAAATTGCCTTAATACCTTACTACATCGAATTCGATCGAAAACTCTGCATCATTAACATCGAAATGATCAGAATCCCTGCATCTTTGATGATTTGGAGGCTAATGTTTACTTGAAGGTGTCCATGCACTATAGACGAATAAAAATACAATTAATCATCATATAAACTTCATACATTATTTTTTAGAGCGATTTCTTAACATGTATATTAAAGTAAATACAACTTGTAAAATATATTTTTAAGTGGACATATATGTGAACGCAATGTTTTTTTTAGTATTAATGCATAAAATTAATAATTTCTTTAGCAAAAAGTTATGCAAACACCATTATATTTAATTTCTGGCTCATTTACATAATATCGAGTAACTTTTCAAAATTATGTAAGCATTTATTAGTTCTACACATATATGGAACTATAAGCTCTTTTAAATCTTCTAAGTTAAAAACATATGTGAACATAAATACTAGATGTTATTATTCATTAACGGGTGTGCAAAAGTTGTATATGAAAAATTTTTGCAAAAGATTTATGATGACATCATTTTTAGGTAGAAAAATAATGTTTGCCAAGCACACAATAAACCTTGTGTTAAACCTTGAGATTTGTTTTCTTTAAATCTTAAGGGGTCATTTTAATGATAAATTTAAGGAACATTTTGGTGGTAAATTGTTTTATTTCTGTTTAAGATAATATTTTGATGGTAAAATAGCATATTTTTTCAACTAAAAGTTATCAATCCAAATCTCACATAACATAAGCTTGATGTGTGTGTGCAAGTAAGAACATTTAAAGTCCGTTCTCTGAAATTATGTGAGTGTATTCCCTATATTATATAGTATGATTATAAGTGATTGTGAATAAAGGATATGTAAAATTTACAGTTCAATTTGTATTTTTGAAAAATGCTATTCAAAACACTATATGCTTTTAATGTATTTTATGATGTTGTGAGTGGAGTATAGAAAAAAAATAATAATAAATGTATAAAAATTATTATTTAATTAAATACTAGAGGAAAAACAGTGATACTTGGTTTAAAAGTTAAAACCCAACGGAAAATAATATTTGTGCGGAGGAGCAATAGTTAACGTATATCGTCTCTGTTGCGAAGAGTTCCCCAAAGGCCAAAACCCTGGTTCATGCTCCTCTTAAACCTCTCGTTACACAGGGGAATTCCTACTCACTCTATGGAACCATCTTCTTCTTCAAAGGTTTCAACCATATAATGCTCTTTTCCAGATCATCTCCCTCATCAAAAGCAACATTCGCTAGGGTAAATCTCCCCCAAATCCTCAAATTCATCAACCCCCTCGCATTTTTATCTACACATTTCCACTCCACATCACCACCACCATCAGCTCATACGCAGTTAATCAACCACATAATCACATCATTCCGACAAGAATACCCTAATCAACACTTGTTAAAGCATTCCAGCATCTCTAATTTGAATCCCCATCAAGTAAAGTCTATTCTTTTTGGTCTACGAGCAAACCCCACTTTGGCAATTAGGTTCTTTGAGTGGTGTGAACATCATCTAGGGTTCCGTCATCATAATCTTGAATCTTTTTGTGGTTTGATTCATTTGCTTCTAGAAAAGCGGATGTTTGATCATGCACGAAAGGTGTTTGATAAAATGACTGAGAGGTTTGGGGATCTTGATTGTTTTGATGCTTTTTACGTGGGTGTTATGAGTTGTTACCATTCGAATGCTACTACTGTTTACAGCTTCTTGATCGATAACTATTGTCGAATTGGGAAGATTAATCACGCGGTTGAGGTGTTTTTCAGGATGTCAAGAACTGGTATTTCTATCTCACCTTATGCATTAGTGAGAATGTTGAGCTGTTTAGTTGATTTGAAGAAGATTGAAGTTATAACAGACGTGTATTTGGAAATAAGTGGTGATAAGGATTTGTGTTCGAATGCATATGGGTATGTAATGGGTGGTTTCTTTAAGAAGGGTGATGCAAGTTTGGGATTTGAGTTTCATAGAGCCATTATTGAAAGATGGCTTGTGCCTAATGTAGTTACTTGTAACAAGATCATGAAAGGTCTTTGCAATGACAAAAGTTCAAGCATTGCACGCGACTTCTTATCTTTACTAATAGAGGTAGGACCGAGCCCCACAGTAGTAACGTTTAGCACCTTAATCAAAGCATATTGCCAGGAATCAAAACTAGAAGAAGCATTTCAGCTTTATGATCAGATGCTGGTTATAGGAATCGTTCCTGATTTAGTTGTATATAGTATTTTGGTTGATGGTCTTTTTCGCGCAGGCAAGTTAGAACAAGGGCATCAAGTGATTTTGGCTGCATTAGATAAAGGCATTGTTTTAGATGTGGTGGTTCTTAGCTCCATGATAGATGCATATTTAAAAAGGGGAAATCTAGAAAATGGTTTTAAAGTTTACAGAAAGATGCTTAAGGGAGGGATCAAACCGAACATAGTTACATATGGCATTCTTATAAATGGATTGTGTCAAAATGGGTGGGTCGATGAGGCTGCTAGCATATTTGGTCAAGTTTTAAAACAGGGTCTTGAGCCATCTATGGTACTTTATAGCAGTCTTATTGATGGCATGTGCAAGTCTGGCAATTTGAGGTATGGTTTCCGGCTATATGATGAATTTGTAGCTTATGGTTATACTCCAGACACAACGGTATATAGTGTGCTTATAAATGGTCTTGCTAAACAAGGTAGGATTCGTGACGCCATTAGATTCTTTTATCAGTCTCTGAATAATGATTTAACACCTGGTATCATTGCTTACAACACTTTGATCGATGGTTTGTGTAAATTGAAGCGAATGAAGGATGCTGTGAAATTGTACATTAAAATGAGTACATATGATCTAAAACCAGATATAGCCACTTACACGGTTCTAATCAAAGCAATTATCGAGTCTGGAAGGCTTCCGGAAGCTTTGATTTTGTTCTTTCAAGTCTTGAAGAGTGGTTTGTCTCCTGACCATGTTACATATTGCACCCTTATACACGGATTTTGTAAAGAAAATAATGTTAATAACGGGTTATGGATTCTGGATTTAATGATTAAGCACAGGGTAGAACCTGATATCGACATTTATAACGTCTTGATAAACGGATTTTTCAAATGTGGTCGATGGGGAAAGGCGGTTAACCTTTTTAAGCATGTTCAGAAGTATGGACCCGCACCTGATATTGTGACATACAACACAATGATCAGTGGCTATTGTTCTTTCAAAATGTTGGAAGAAGCTGTTCAACTTTATGAAGAGCTGAAGCCTAATGCCATTACCTACACTATCTTGATTGATGCATATTGCAAAGAAGGTAAACTCGAAGACGCAATGTCAATATTTTCACGCATGTTAAAAAACGGTCTAGAACCCAATGTGGTTACTTACAGTGGTTTAATTGATGGTCATTTCAAAATGCTGAAAATGGAAACTGCTCTTGAGTTGCACGAAAGTATGCTTACGAATGATGTTTCTCCAAATATCGTGAGCTATAGCATCTTGATCGATGGTCTTTGCAAGCGGGGATTAATGGAGGAAGCATCGATGGTGTTTCATGGTGCTTTAGAAAGGAATTTGTTGGCAGATGTTATAATATATGGGATCATGATTCATGGTTATTGTAAGGTTGGAAGATTAGGTGATGCAACATCACTGTATAGACGTATGCTTAAAGATGGTACTGTTCCTGATAGATTATTACAAAGAACCATCAAAGATTATGGTCTTGAAGATTTTTAAAGGTACAATGTTTCCATTAATGAATTTAATCTGCTGGTTTTAGGTTAGGGAACAATACTGTAAAATTTTTAAAAATATCGTATACTAATATGTTCTATCGATCACATGTTGCCATGAACAACATTTTACTATAGTGCATTCTTAAACCTCAGATAAAGGTGTTACTATCAACCTATTATTACGGGATACACATCCTTGGATATATAGCATATTAACATAATCTTTAACATAGTATTAACAGATACCAAAATTTCATCAAACGTACGCATAAGAACAACAAACATGAACCATATTAAGCATGTTAAACCTAAGCAGTGAAGGGTGTGTGTAACTCTAATCATCAATGAAAATCCTAAGAATATACAAATCTGGAGAGAACTAGACAAAAAAACATTGTCAAAATTTAGCGTGAGCATGAAATGGATTACATGCAAAAACAGCATCATGACAAAGGATCCAATATTCCTTGAATGGGATGGACATCCATGGCATTTTTGGAGGGAGGCCGGCACCAGGAACAAATGGAAAGTTGTATAGTGGAGGAGACAAACTGTAAAAGCAACTAAAAACAGTCAGTTTGAAGTAAAAATACTTGAAGGTGGCAGTTACCACTTACCATTCATTGCTTATATTAAGGGAACGGGTCAAACAAGTTAACAGTTGCCTGAAATGCATTTTGAATGCATACAACTCCCTAAACCATTTTACTCATAAAATTAGATTATTATTGACATACTATAAATCATTATTTCTTATTTCACACACTAACATTTGTAGAATAATTCTATTATTACACAAAAGAGAAAAAGTTACCCATGTTGACCTGTTAACCAACCCACCCAGTTTGCCACCTACAGTAAAACTATATGTGCGTGGGTGAGTGGGCGGGCGAGGGAGGGATAAACTAACCGTCTTCCACTGAAAACTCCGTAAACTAATGAGCTAATTGATGATCTTGGAACAGCAGAATGGAGGTATCTGAAGTCTGGCCCCACCAATTCTCCTGAGTAATGAATTTATAAATGAATTTCATGATTGTACTGAAAGGAATCAAAGATGATATAGTTAAGGTCTTACCTATATTACAAGTATAACTATGGAGACATGACACAAGAATATCTGATCTCGTAGCCTGTGAAACAATTCTTTCTTGTACAACCTCCATGTCATGACTCTCAGTAGGAAATATCTCAAACCAAATCCCACAAGGAAATCTGCTTGGCCTCAGCAACCAAAGAAAAATTTTGGTGTAGGGTGTAGCATGGATTACAGAAATGGCAACCTCAATAAGCATGCATATAAATCCAATGGTCATATTTATAATGGTAAAGGACATATAAAGGCTGAAGTAGTCGGTAGCAGAAGCAGAAGTGGAGTAAACAAGAGAGATCCTACAATATGTTGTTCCACTGTGTAATCATAGCTATCTAATCTCTCACGAAGAGGGTTCCATTTTTGACCCCTGCAAACAATTTTAAAAACAGAAAAGATTTTAAAGCCCTTATTGATTACCCATATACAATTGCTTCATTCGAAAGTAAAATCTTTCATTACTTGAAAAGTCGCCACAATGCTGTTGTTGCTTGTATCTGTCTTGAATAAAGAAGGGAAATTAACCAATGCAGAGTTGACACATGTGTTGTTGAAATAGTAATAACATCAACTGTCAATGAAGCAGGGGTTGTGAACCCCCAAAAAACTCCAGACATAGCCAGACCTTTAAGGAAAAAAATGAAAACAGAATGCATGGAGCCCCACAATGTAGACCAAATTTGAATTGTGTTAAGAGAAAATGTGCCAAGGATTCCTGCAAGATCGGTGTTTAACTTAAAACCAGCAGGGTTACCCATTAATCGTGCACAACTTATTAGCCACCAGTTGTTTGTTATATCACTAGTGATGGTTGAAATCAATAAACAAACAGAATCTGCATGGCTCAGCAATGCAAGACCAAATAGGTTCCCAAACAGCATGTCAATAACTACATTTAACCACATGGAATGTTTGAGTAGTGAAGCTTTTTCTGCATACTCCACACATGATTCAGACCTTACAATGCAATCATATAAAAGCAGTGAGCAGATAATTTAAAGATACAAAAACTATTTTAAGCAAGCAAGAACTAATTGCACTTCAAGATTCAAAACAAATATTACCTGGAATCATTGTTATGAAGAAAGATTGGCCAGTACAAGATTTGACAACATCGAACATGAATGTTCTTCCAGGTGCGACTGAATAGACTTTCAAATATAGCATATGAAGAATCTGATCCGTAGCTTAATAGGAAATGAAAAAGCTGGAGAACTATGTACACTGATGTGGAAACTGTGGCAACACACACAGCCAACAGTTGCCATATCATAGTGATACACCTGAAAATCAGAACACTAATGACCAACAAGTAAACAGAATAAGTTGCAATGGGTGACACTAGAGTAAAGAGATTACATGTACACACAATGAAACCAAATTGCATGTCCTTTAGGTGACACTCGTTCTTCAAAGAATGAGGTGGCAGCAGCAGCACAATTGGTGGCAAGAATGACAGCATCCTATACACACAATCCCAGAAATACACTACAATTAGGCAAAATGCAAAAGCATATAGCAATACAACATATGGATAAAATGTTACCAAGTCAAGAACGGATTTCTTTTGGCTGAGGTCTTCCACCCATTTAGGTTTTCTTGAAATGGATTTAGCATTCTCAGAAGAATGTTGGGAACCTAAATAGAAATGATGACCACCAAATCTAGGGTTCCGTAGATTACTATCTGATTTAGAACAATAAACAGTAATCAAGATACATACACATTCTTGATAGTGACGTGTGTGTAAAGTACCCATGGTCATATGCAGTTAACCATGACTTACATACGTGAAGATCAAGATTGGAAGCAACTTGCATATCCCAATGTATGTGATGTAATTTAGGAACCCAACCCAAATTCCGATTGATGTAGATATAAGAACCATATACAAGTTGGCCCGGGCAGCTTTCTGTACCAGTTTTATACTGTTCTAGGAATCCATCAACTTCATGGCATCCACAGATCCACTTTCCGCTTCTATCTTTTAACATTTTCTGTTCACAGTGTGGACCTGAATTTCGAGGTATGCTTCTGGTTTGGCTATAATCTTCTGCTGATTCCCTATGCATATTCAACTCGCCGTTGCTAGAAAGATCTGCTGAGCAATAACCCAACATAGAGAGCACACATCTGTTTTGTAAAGACGTTGGCATTCTCTTATTAATCTTGTGAAGCATCCCCTGTACATGGTCAATTAATTTTGTTCATCTATCAGATATATCCAAAATAATTGTAGCAGGTAATTGACTTGACGTCCAATTCTTAAGTTCATTATCAGGTTCACACTTCACAATGTACCAGGTAATCATTAGATACATACAAGGAAGTTGGAAGCCTAATTCTAGAGATCCATTGTTCAAATACATAGTCTGGTACTCTATTTAGTAAATTTGCATGTTACAAGTGGTAAATTGAAGGATTTGATGTATAAGGACAGAGCTTCTTCTTGCATTTAATGCTCAGTTGTGCAAATTCTGCACACAAATTTCATGTTGTAGCTACACCTACAATTCTGTTCACTTGGTAACGTTGGCATCGACTATATTTATAAGATGTTACAGCATAATACTAATGAATATCGATATATGAATAAACAGTACTCTCGACAATAGAAAGTTTTCAACCAAAATTGCCTTTATTCTCTCTAATGGCTATTACACAGGAATGCCATTCACCAACGGAACTACTTGCATCATGAAGCATTAACCAAACACGCAAACTAATTGTATATCCCTTCAGACATCTTTTCCCCACTCATGGTCAGTCAACAAATCCTGAGACAGATTAAAATTAAGTCTTGGACCATCACAAGGAATCATGTTTGTTTTCAGGATCAATTACCAAGAGTTCCACTATCAAAGAACTGTAAGCAACACATCAAGCAATGATCTATATAACCTAATTTGACAAGAACTCTAAAACCGTCAATAATGTCATATACAGTGTCACTGAAGAGTGTTCCTCAAGACCTCAACTCAATCATTCAAACCACAAGTGATAAAACGAATCAATGTGCAAACATCTACTCACATAAATGTAAACCTAGCAGCTTAATCAAGAAGTCTCAACATAACAAAGCTGGAAAGTGTTTGATACCTCGAGATCAGATCCGATTGAAGAGAAGACAGCCTCATCGATCGCAAAAGCTACGACAATTTCAAGAGGAACAGATGCAGAGGAAGAAGAAGATGATGATGATGATGAAACGAACCAACCGAACAAGAAGGTGGAGAAGTGAGGTTTGGTTGTGGGCGACAGATGACGAGGCCACCAAACCCTACACTTTCTCTTCATCGTTTCAGAATAATGGTGTCTCACACAACTCCGATGAGCTCATGGTGGTTCATACGGAGGCGGAGGGAAGTACCGCGGCGGTAGACGACGGAGGAGAGGAGTTGCAGAGGCTCAGTGTTGGATTTTGGGATCAATGGGCCGTCGTTAACTTACTTGTGCTGTTCAGCTGTTGTGCAAAATGCAATAAGACAAGTTGAAGACTTGAAGCCCTACGCCCCACAAATGGGCTGGGCCGTATATTCGCTCGCATACAATGATACAACACAATAATAAGAGGTAGAGATAAAGGTCTGAAACCGGGTCGGGTTGTAGTTAAAGAAATTCAAACCAGGTTTTATCGGGTTTCGGACCGGGTCCAAACTAGTTTTAAGAGGATAAAATGATAATTAAAAGAAAGTGGGTTTAAACACAGCTGGGTTCGGATCGAGTTGGGGAGAACCTGGGTTGTATCAGGTCAGTACCGAGTTGAGGAACTACCGAGTCGGGTCGGGTTCTGACCTAGTCTCAATGTGCACCTGTAGGTAGAGATGCACAAAACGCGGGGGGGGGGGGGGGGGGGTGGGTGGGGGGTGGGGTGTTAGTACAGGTTCGTATAGGTACCCGCTTCAAATCAAAATTAGTTTGAGTAAACATCGATTCCGTCATTTCAGGTAGTTGACCGGTTTTTATGGGTTTTTTTAACCTAACTTTCCCAATTTAAGCAGTTTTTTGTTGGTTCGGATTTGGTTTAACCGTCCGGGTCTAGTTTTCAACCGATGCGACTAATGAGAAATATAAACTAGTTACAAGCCTACGGTTTATATTTAATATAAAGTGGTTCGTACAGGTACCGGTTTGGGTAGAAAACCGGTTCTGGAACTGGCTTTTTTTCCCATCTCTAATTAAAGGTTTACGACGAAATGGTTTGGAACGACGAAATGGTTTGGAACGACGAAACTAGCAAACCTAGGTAGCTTGAAATGAAGACTTTAGTGTTCGATTTTCAATAAAATTGAAGTATGCACTTATTGATACAGTAATAAGTGAGCATATCTAGCTAGTTGAAATACTTGTCTTACTTGGACTAGATTTATACCAAATAGATATTATACTATATATTAAAAAAACATGTTGGTGGTTACAGTGCCACCGAACCGGCATGCTCTTATGCACAATATACAATATTTGTAACCGGCATGCTCTTATGCACAATATACAATATTTGTAACTTTGCTTTGTGAGTTTGCTTTGCCTTAAACGTGTTCATGAGGTGTTACTGAAGGAATCGATCTGCCCAAGATACATATTAAATTGATGTGGCTAGTGTGATATGATCCAAGTCGGGTCATACCCAATAACAAGCCAAACAAACACCGATGAATATTTATTCGTTGATAAGATCATACAAATAAATATTAGCACCAATTTAGAAACCGGGATTTCTAAATCATTGCTTTTGCAAATGAACAAGATTATATGGATAATTTGTTCATGAGAGATTATTTTATTTCATTATTTAAATTAATTGAACAATGACAAATAATAATATGTTAGTCTTATAAAATTAAAAGGGTTTAATTTTATAAAACTTAGGAGATGAGAGTATGGGATTTTAATAAAACAAATTGGGGAAAACCCACAAACTTTGGCTTTAATGTCCACTCACTTTGGCTTTAATGTCCACTCACTTTGTCTTTAATGTCCCACCCACTTTGTCTTGTAACAAGCAAAACTTCACTTAAAAATACTCTCCAATCTCTAGACTCTCTCTCATGTATGCAAAAGGCAAAATACTCTCAAGCCTCTCTCTCTCAAAAATCGGTTTTTGAAGTGCAACAAGGCTGATTTTTCAGCTTTGAATCAAGGTTTCTTGGCTGGAAAATCGATTGTGCAAGAGGTTTTTCAAGTGGGTGCAACACAACCTAGCAAGTGGGTGTTTGAAGGAGCTTGGGGTATCATCTCTTGAGGACTTCTACATTGAAGTCTTGACATTCTAGCATCATCATCTAGCCTCCAAATCCACGGTTCTAAAGGTAGTTCATGTGGTTGATATATATATATATTATGATAGTGTGTTCTTCCATATAAAATGATCCTTGTTTTGGGGTTTGATTAAACATATGTATATGATACATAAACTCACGTTTTAATATAAACTCCGCTGCGTTTTACATATTAAATGGTTAATATGTCTTTGATAAACATCTACAAAACCCAACAATGGCATCAAGAGCCGGTTATATGGATACATGCTTCAAACATTGAAATTTTCGGGTCCTTTTTTTATAAAAAGTGGGTTGGAAATTTCTCTAATGGAAGTCCCTTTGTTTTTCAAGATATTACTTTATATGCATGTAAGGATCTTGAAAAAATTTAAATCATGAGATGGTTTATTTGTTTGGACAAAAACCCACTTGTTCTTGGTTTATGTTGGCCAAGAACTTGGGTTCAAAAGGGGCTGCCAAAATCGATAGATATATACATATTTGGATGTGTTTTAACTGCATAAAACCTAGTCATGACCTTGTGTTTGATTATTTGTGATTGTGATTCATTTGAATGTAATAAAGGCTATGTAATTTATTTGTTTCATTTGGTATGTAATAAGTAGATTAACTTGCACTTTATTTTACTAGAAAAATATATTAGGACTTTTTCTATGTAATAAGTATTTTTGGGGCTGGTTTGTAAGACAAAGAAGGTGCCTAAAGATGGTGGTAGAATCACAACACAAAAGGCATACTTGAAGCATTTGGATGCAAGTTCAAGTGGGAGTTAATCAACACAACAATGTGTCATGTTTTACCCTAGGAATGACCACTTGACACACTTGTTATGGCAAGCAAGTGTGATCAAAATAGTTGGCTATGGTTATGCACTTATGTTTTTTATGTTTGGTTGATTATTTGGTTGTGTTTAACATTTTAATTGAAAATAGATAAACTAGTTAAACAACTATGATAAATCAAGCATAAAAAAGGTTCTTTATAATCATTAAAGGAATTAATAAAATGTGTTTATTAAGGGTTAATGATTTAATAAAAATGGATTTTATTAAAAGGAACCTTGAAAATAGTTTTTAAAAAAAAAATACCATGCATTTGAATGCATACAAGTTGTATGGTATAAAAGGCCTTTCTAAAAACTAGAATTTTAGAAACTACAAAAAAACCCTTTTAAAACAAGTTTAACACCATCATTTTAAACAACACTCAATTCACTTGTAACTTATTTATGGGATAAAAGTCACCTAACCATAAATATAGAAACTTGTGAAGTTGAAGTGAAATTACCATATTTGTGGGATAAAGGTCACCTAACCACTTATATATGTAAAATCACACGTGTGTCTAAGTAGGACGACTTGATTTGAAAATCATGCATTAGGATCACCGAAGCATGACGTACAAACAGTGTTAATGGGATAAACATGCCAAACAAAACATAAGATGTTTAAAACGATCCCATATAACTAGAAATTGTAATAGGTTACAATTGTCAAACGTTGACTACTTTATTAATTTAAATAAAGGCATAAAGGTCACCTAACCGATATTTAAATGTAACGTTGGATTCTAGATTTTAATTATTAATTGTCTATGAGACATAAAAGGGTATTAATAATTAAAATGCCTTGATATCAAAATACTAAAAATTGAAATTTGTAAAATTGTAGATGGCTAACAACAATGCAATCTCGACCGTCCACAACCTATCACTAAGAACCATCCTTGAAAAGGAACGTCTAAACCATGGGAACTTCATGGATTGGTACCGAAACTTGAGAATCGTTCTCAAGCAAGAAAAGAAGTCCTATGTGTTAGACGATCCCATTCCCGATCAACTCGATGAAAATGACGTAGAGGCCTTCACCGAGTGGGTCAAATACACCGAGGACTCTGTGCAAGTCTCATGTCTCATGCTAGCGAGTATGATTCCCGATTTGCAAAAGGACTTTGAGAACCACAATGCCTATGACATGATTATCCAGTTGAAGGAAATGTTCTAACAACAATCAAGGGTGGATCGCTCAAAACGGTTTGAGCACTCCATGCATGTCGGATGGACGAGACCCAATCGGTTCGAAACGCTCGAAACGGTTCTTAAGATGAAGAGCCACATTGATCGCCTCGAAAGGCTTAACTGTCGTGTGTCCAACGAGTTGGCAACGGATTTGATCCTCAACTCCCTATCAAAGAAGTTTGATAGCTTTGTTATGAACTATAACATGAATGGATAGGACAAGAGCATTGGTGAGCTTCATTCAATGCTCAAAACGGCCGAGGCAGACATGGGTAGAAAGGTTCTACCGGTCCTTACGAACAATGAAGGTGGTAGTAGGAAGAGGCACCTCCCCGACCCTAGGGCAAGTGTTGCAAAAGGGAAGGGGCACGTCAAGGGGCAGGGAAAAGGTAAAGCTAAAGTGGAACCGCCCAAACCGAAAGAAAAGAAGCAAAAGGTTGCTCATGATGACCCGTGTTTTGAGTGTGGTGAGGTAGGCCATTGGAAACGCAATTATCCGGTCTATCTCAAAGCGTTGAGATCGAAGAGGGACGCGGGGCAAACCTCAGGTATAATCTTTATGATACATGTTGAGCTAAATGTTATTTCTTCTAACACATGGGTATTGGATACCGGATGTGGAACTCATATTTGCAATTTGTTGCAGGGGTTCAAAAGAAGTGAGCATTATGCAAAAGGGGAAATTAGTCTCTTCATGGGCAATGGTGCAAAGATTCACGTGGAAGCCCAAGGAGACTACATTTTGAAGCTTCCAAGTGGTTTGGAAGTTATTTTAAAGAATGTATTGTATGCTCCTAGTTTGACTAGGAACATTATTTCTGTTTCCCGTTTAAGACAATGTGATTATGATTTCAAGTTTGTTGACAATGATATTCATGTTTCTTTAAATCATATGTTTTATTTTAAGGCTATACCTTGTAATGGTATTTATGAATTGGTTCATGAAAACACAACATATGATAGCTCAATGTACCAAGCAACCACCAAAAGGCTCAAATTAGATTTGAGTGATTCCTATCTTTGGCATTGTCTCCTTGGTCACATAAACAAGAATCGTATGCAAAAACTCCAAAAGAATGGTCTTTTGAAAACTAATGAAAATGATTCATTTGATGTATGCGAGTCTTGTTTACAAGGTAAAATGACAAATGCCCCTTTTAGTGGGACTAATGAAAGGGCAAAGGATTTATTAGGGATCATACATTCAGATGTATGTGGACCTTTTAAACCAATAACTAGGAATGGTGAAAAATACTTTATTACCTTTACCGATGACTATAGTCGTTATGGGTATGTGTACTTGTTAAGACACAAATATGAATCTTTTGAAATATTCAAAATCTTCAAGAATGAAATAGAAAATCAACTCAACAAAACGGTCAAGATTCTTCATACAGATAGAGGAGGTGAATACCTAAGTAGTGAATTTCAAGAGTATCTTAGAAGTTGTGGGATTGTCTCATAACTTACTCCACCTGGAACACCATAACATAATGGTGTGTTTGAGAGGAGGAATCGGACTCTATTGGATATGGTTTGATCTATGATGGCTAGAAGTACACTACCTCTATCATTTTAGGGTTTCGCGTTGCTCTCCGCGGCCCGTATTTTAAATATGGCCCCAACCAAGAAAGTGTAAAGGACACCTTTCGAAGTATGGCATGGAAGGGTTCCATCATTATCATATTTAAAAGTTTGGGGTGTAATGCTTATCCTAAGCAATACACTCAAAACAAACTGGAAGCCCGATCCATAAAGTGTATCTTCATTGGATATCCTAGAGATTGTATTGGATATTATTTCTATGATCCGACAGAGCAGAAAGTGTTTATTGCTCGAAAGGCAGAGTTCTTGGAAACTAAGTTTCTTTCGGAAGAAACTAGTGGAAGAGCAGTGGAACTTGAAGAGGTTCAAGATTCACAAGACGATACACAATTGGTTGATACTATCAATCAACATGAGGATGTTGAGAATGATCATATGGATGATCAAGATAAACAAAACGTTCGCAAATCTGGTAGAATTAGTGTTCCTCCTGAGAGATATGGATTTTTCATGGATGGATGCTATGTGATAGATTCGGATGAACCAACCACATACCATGATGCAATGTCAAAACCTGATTTTGACAAATGGCAAGAAGCCATGAACGTTGAGATGCAATCCATGTATGATAACCAAGTTTGGGAATTGGTTACACCACCTCTTAAGTCCAAGATAGTTGGAAGTAAGTGGGTTTTCAAGAAGAAAACCGATATGCATGGAAACTTGGATACTTATAAAGCTAGACTTGTAACGAAAGGTTTCACTCAAACTCAAGGGGTTGATTATGATGAAACTTTCTCGCCTGTGGCAATGGTAAAGTCTATCAGGATATTGTTTGCCATAGCAGCATATTATGACTATGAGATTTGGCAAATGGATGTCAAAACCGCTTTCCTTAATGGATATCTTAAGGAAGATGTCCATATGAAACAGCCTGAAGGTTTTGTCGATCCAAAACATCCGAACAAGGTATGCAAGTTAAAGAAATCAATCTATGGATTAAAACAAGCGTCAAGAAGTTGGAATCACCGTTTTGATGATGAAGTAAAGAAATTTGGCTTCATCAAGAATGCTGATGAAGCTTGTGTATATAAGAAAGCTAGTGGGAGCATTATTACTTTCCTTGTATTATATGTTGATGACTTCTACTAATTGGAAACGACATTCCAACCTTGGAAGGTGTAAAAACCTGGCTTGGAAGCTGTTTTTCCATTAAGGATCTTGGTGAAGCCGCCTATATTGGGAATAAAGATCTATAGGGATAAATCAAGGCGGTTAATAGGTTTAAACCAAAGTACGTACATTGAAAAGATCTTGAAAAGGTTCAAGATGGAGAATTCTAAGAAAGGTTTGGTACCTATTCAAAAGGGGACTATATTGAGCTCATCTCAATGCCCTAGTTCAAAGGTTGAACAAGAAAGAATGAATGTAGTTCCATATGCATTTGCTATAGGATCCATCATGTATGCAATGATATGTACTACGCCGGACGTGTCATATGCTCTAAGCATGACAAGTAGATATCAACAGAATCTTGGTAATAGTCATTGGATGGCTGTTAAGAGTATTTTGAAATACCTTAGAAACACTAAGGATATGTTCTTAATATATGGATCTGGTGAGGAGGAGCTCGTTGTAAAGGGTTACATGGATGCGAGTTTCCAAACTGATTAAGATGATTCTCGATCACAGTCGGGATATGTCTTCATTATGAATGGAGGAGCGGTCTCTTGGAAGAGCTCAAAGCAAGATGTAGTGGCACTATCTATAACAGAATCAGAATACATCGCCGCTTCATTGGCAGCTCAAGAAGCTGTGTGGCTTAGGAAGTTCATTACTGATCTAGGGGTCGTTGCTACCATTCAAGACCCCCTAGAGATCTTTTGTGACAATGAGGGTGCGATTGCTCAAATCAAGGAACCTTGTGCTTATCAAAAGACTCGACACATTAAACGGAGATTCAGCTACATAAGGGATGAAGTTGAAAAGGGAAAGATATGTATTCGCAAAGTTCACACCGATCAAAACATTACGGATCCATTCACGAAGCTCCTAGATAGGTCAAAGCATGAAAGTCATACTTGTGCCTTAGGACTTTGATATTCTAGTGATTGGACTTGATCAAATTTTGTATTTGGATATTGGAACTTATGTTATTTGACTTAATTATGTGGTTATAATTTCATTTGTTCTTCTATTTTGGCATGTTTAAATCCATGAATAAATAAGTTATTCTAAACGTCCGTAGTCGATCATACTTGTGGGAACAACTATGAATGTAAGACTATAATGAACTTGGATTGGTTGATAGTCATAAGGTATGAATATAGAGCAAGAGGTTGCTACCAAGGTTCATTGATATCTATGGGATATAGATATTGGACCGACCCGCTCTCAATTATTTCTGCATGGAATCTTTGTGATTAGTTGTGAATCCAAGGATCGCAATTCAGGAATTATCAGTATTAAAATAAATCAATTTAATGATCGCGGAATTATCATTAATTGACGTTTAATTGTTTGAATGATTAATTATGAAACAACCACAGAAACACAATAAATGCACAATCAATAATTATTCAAAAGTATTTCATTAACTATAACGTAATGATTACAAAAGAATAATAATGAATACTATAAACAATCGAATACAGTGTATCAAATAATGTTGATGTTGATGGGACGGCGATTAGGGTTGCACAATGGTGTAACTTGACAGCCGTATATTGATTGATTGTGTTCGTGAGATGTGAAACCTAGGACTCATATTTATAGATGATTTGAGTCGGTTTAGGAAACACCGGATCTCTCGGGATTTGTTGTTGGTCTTGTTGACTTGTTTGACTTCTTGGAATTGATAATCACACAAGTATAATGGTCTTCCGCAGGAGTCTTGCCTTCCGCAGATCTTCTGTTCTTCCGTAGGAGATTTGCTTTTCCGTAGGAATGTTGTTCTTCCGTAGATATTCCTCCTTCCGTAGGAGTCTTCACTTCATGGAACTTGATCATCCGTAGGAACTTACACTTGGTCATTTGGTCTTGTATGAAACATATCTACGGATTAACAAAATTGTTCATCCGTAGATGTTTCCTACACTTGGTCAGTTTTATCAAATCCATCCCAATAATATTGTTTCTCCTGTCAAAGCACAAATCAACACACATACATATATGGGGTTAACCTATAGATTCAAATCACATATATATATATATTTTGACTGTTACAAATGTTAATTACAAGACTTGATTTTCAAGTACTAAGCCTATACAAAATTGATCTAGTCCTATACAATCTAGACCTAACAATACTCCCCCTTAGGCTTAGCTCCTTGTAATCAGTCCTTCAAAACTGCTAGCTCCTTGACTCTAGCTATCATCTTATTGTAGAAGTAAGATACAGCAGTTTTCTGATCATCATATTTGTACTTTATCTGCATCCTGCTGATCTTCTTCAGTGTGTCATAATTGAGTCCCAAGACATCTTCTTCCGTAGTGAGTGTTTCCACTACACTATTATTATGAACAATCTCTAACTCATCTTCTTCAGATATTCTGAGCTCAGACACATCATCTATGTTTGTTCCTTTCAGTAACCCAGCCTCATGTTTTCTTCTCTTGTATGCCTTTGCATGCAATTTATCTATCACTTGAATTATATGCACATACAAGCAGAGGTCATTCTGGGCTTTTTCATCTGTTAGCTTTGGGAAGAATTTATCATGTAGGTATGATGTGTAGCTTGGATGCAGCATCTTGAGTTCCATTGGATCAAAAATTCTTATCCTGTCACCCTTCTTCCCATCTACATTTCTCAGCAACACCATCTCTTTATTCTTTTCAACGTATCCCCATTCTGAGATAGGACACGTGAATTGGTTTCCAGTGATGCATTTGATGGTGTGTGAGTTTCTGGTACATCCCACTCTCTTCAGCAGTTCATCATCTACAAGGGATGAGACTTCAGCTGTCTTTCTTTTCTGATTTTGCTTCATTCTATTGTGCTCCTTATCATTTCTCTTTGCTTGCATGAGCACATCATCAGAAAAGCTTGTCTTCATGCCATTCATAGCTGCAGAGAAGTCTCTCCCCCTGAGATGGATTGGAAAGTTGAACATTGGGATGCTCTGAAGATCCCTGATGTCTTGCTCTGGGAGGCTGAGCAGGGCTTCTACATCATGGAAGTATTCAATCCTTCCAGATGTCCTCTTAATTATTGCACAATCCCAGTCTGGATCATATTTCCAGGCCATAATCCTGTTTTCTTCCACAGAACTGGGAGTTGTGATATGATCATACAACTGTACGAGAGTTGATTTCTTCTCTGTAATCTCTCGTACAGTTGTACCCAGAGGCCATACCTTTCCGGGTATCAATGCCCTTGGCTCTCTGATAAGTGTTTTCTTTTTCCTTGTGCTGATCCTTTGGGTCAACTGTTATTGGATCAGCGACAAGTTTACTTGATTGTTCTTTTGGATGTGGAGCAGTGGTTCTGAATTTTACACCAGTTTCCAGCTCCACCTTCATCACGTGCTCCATCATCCTCCGCAGTTCTCCAGTTGTTCTGCCTTTGAGCTCATGCGGTTTGTAATTGTGCCCCTGTAACCAGCAGGTCATATTGTACTTTGAAAGTTTTGCTGTGTCACAGTGGCCCAAATCTTTCCTTATTTTCTCCACAGACTGGAATGTTGTAAATGCTTCATAATCACAGTCTGGGATTATGAATCTTGCAATCTCAAATTCTTTCAGCGCTTTGGTCATCTCTGAAGTGTTCATCCTCTCAACCATATCATACGGAAACCCATGGTTGATGAGGGTCATAAACATGCTGGAGTCAGGCCTCTCTTCTAAGATATCAGCAGTTGTTAGAAGGTCATCAGCCTTTCCACCCTTATCAGCAGTGGGAGACTCCATCCTCGTTAATTCCTCCCACTCTTTGTCACTTTCTTCTTCTTCTTCGGAAGATACCTTCACAGCAGACACTTCTACTGAAGGTGTAGGATCAGGAGATGGAATTTTTGATTTCTTTGGGGAGCTTTCTTCTTCTGGTTTCTTTTGTGTGGCTCCAAAATATTTTCTTTTTCGGGTGTAGGATATCAGCGGCTTAGTAGCTCTACCCGATTGTTTTTCTGGTTCAGCACTTGAATCCACTTTTGTTTTCAAATCAGAGAGCTTTCTTTTCAGGCTCTCTATCTCCAGATCCTTTTGCTTTATTAGCTCGGCCTTTTCATTTTGCTCTTGTTTCAAAGTTGCCTCCAGCTCCCGTTTTGTTTGGAACAATGCATCAATAATTTCACTGTTGCATTGTGCATCTTCTCTCAGCCTTTTCAAGCTGGCATCCTTCTTTGTTAGTTCTTCATCCTTTTCTTGGATAACTCCGTACAGCTCCACAATTCTTTGTTTTCTCTTGTTGGATTTAAGCACCAACTTGTTGTATTTTGCAACCAGAAAGCTCTTGCTCACAGGAATGTCACTGTCACTTAAGTCATCTTCATTGTAAGCAGTGACATCCTGAGTAGATTCTTGAGTCTCCCCGGGTTCATCAGCAGGTATTGGCTCGGTATGAGCTGATGAAGGTTGTTCATCTGTGTGAGTTGGAGAGAAAGGAACAGTGCTTGCTTCAGATAGTATTTCGGTGTCTCCTGAGTGTACAGAGTGTACAGACTCAGTCACCTCAAGTGGTTCAGTCTCAGCACTTTCCGGTGATTGGGGTTTTGGGGATTCTGGTGGTTGTTGTATGGGTGATTGGATTTGGAGTGGAGAGTATGGTTGAGTGTGATGAGATGAAGATGATGATATCAGAACAGGTGATTGGTGTGGTTGAATTGGGGAGATTGGTTGGGTGTTTAGGCTTGATGGTGATTGTGGTTGTTGAGGTGATTGGCTTGATGATGCATGTTGTAGTGGTGGTGTTTGGATTGGTGATTGTTGTTGGTGTTGTGGTGTTTGGTGTGGTGAGTGAGAAGATTGAGCAGAATCAGCAGATGATTCAGCTTCATCTTCCCACGCCAACTCTTGTGGCAGATCAGCATGTGGATCAATAACATGAGCAAACATAGGCATGTCAGGACCCTCATACTTTCCACTAAGTTTATTCAGCACCGATTTGTTCAGGTGAGCTTGAACAAACACTTCTCCAACCCTGTTCAAGCTTGGGAGCTCTGAGTTAATCACCAATTGCAGGAATCTGGGGAACATGTACATCTTCTCATTCTTTTGTAATTTGACTTGCTCGCACAAACAATTGAAGATGTATCTTGCATAATTGTAGATTCTTCCCTCGAACACCCCAATAATTCCTGATGAGATGTGTCGAGAAAATCTGTCTAATCCCGACTTCCTGTTAGACATGCACTTCAGGTAGGTGTGACATAAGAACCTGTACGGTTTGCACAGCCTACCCTTCTTGATTTCTCCTTTTTCATAATCACCATCGTACCCCATGAGATTGAATACCTTTTCTATGTATTCATTCTCGAAAACGTCCGGGTGACCTATCTCTCTATCTCCGAGTTCCAAGCATCTTCGTAAGGTGCTTTCATTCACTCGAAGACGCTGACCCAGAACTTCAGCCACTATGACCTCCTCATCGTTTTGTTCTTCCACTCGAGCTGAATTCCAAAATCCGATTATGTGCGACTGATGGATCACAGGCTCAGCCGTCAAGGCGTAGAAGAGTCTAGATCGTCGGAGATATCTGATGATATCTCGACATCCTTCCGCTGCTGGATCATCAGCGTTCAAGTATGCGCACACATTATGCTCCTTAGCAAATCTATTTGCCATCTGCAAAGAAAATCAAGTTAGAAACCACGCAGTTGAATCGTTTGAATGACAATAATCGATTAACCAGTTCCGTATTGATGTTTACGACATGATTTACCTTTGCAGTATCAGTAATTGGTTACTGGATAATGTTGATTTTTTGAAATTTTGAAAAAGAGGGAAAATGGGGCGAATTTCTAGGTTAATCTGAAAAAGTGCTCTGTAAAAGTTATAAATGAATTTCAGGTCAGAAACCTTATTTATAGTCGAACATAATTAACATCTTTTATTAATTATGTTGGGCTCACATTATGTTGGGCCCACTTTCATTTATTCCTATATTGTGCCCACTTTCATTTATTCCTTTCCCTATTCCAAGTGTTGAGTGCATTATTTCTTCCGCAGAACATCTGCGGAACCTTGACATCTGCGGATGTCAACATCTGCGGAACCTTAACTTCTGCGGATGTCAACATCTGCGGAACTTTGGATGTAAGTTCAAATAATGCATTTGTTTTGTTTTGCTTGTTTTGCTGCTGAATCAGAGATCACATAATACTTCTACGGATGAGCGGTATTACTGTGACTTCTGCGGATGCAGAAATTTCACTGATACTTCTACGGATGAGAAGTATTACTGAAACTTCTGCGGAACTTAAAGTTTTGAGAACTTTAAATGTATGATATCTACATAGTAGAATCAAATGTTGATGTTGGACATTGTTGACTTTATTTACATGGCAATTAAGTACAGGGAAGCAAGTTTCCTGTATCCTGTATTCAAGTTAGTGCGCAAGTTCCAATTCCTTCAAAATAATTCAGATCAATTATCAGCTTTTATTGTTTGTTTTTCATGCGTGAACTACTCCCCCTAAATTTGTGATTAATGAAACTGTTGCATTCATCATAATTTAAGTTGAACAGGCATGACAGGCTTATGACATTCTAAATGAGAGAAATTCTGTTGAAATAACAAGTAAGCATCTGTGAAACAGGTACATGCATGCATATATATATAGAGGGATCATACTATAAATTGGCTTCTGCTGATGTTGTTAGTTGATTCAACACATATCTGATTGCAAGTATATAAATCCACTTAAATTCAAACATGAGTGTTGTATCAACTCGGCATGCAATTTATCATGTTGTGAAGTTTGTTAATCAGTAGCAATCATGAGTCCCACATTCAATTATCGTTAGAGTATGTCTTCCGTAGATGTGGCAAATCACTACATTCCACACTTAATGACTATGTACATTAAGTTATAAGTTCTATCTTGAGACAATGTTCAGTCTCATGAATGCTTTGATGTGATAGCTCTTGAGCTTGATGTTCAATGGATCACAAGTGATTCCTTTTTAGAGCTGAAATATGATCTTCATAGTCACCAGGTCTTTACTTTCGTAAAACAGAGGTGAACTTTAACCCAGGTCTTTGTTGACACAAACAGAGGAGAATGAAGATCACACTTGTTAATCACATTCCCAGGTCTTTGTTCACACAAAACAGAGGGAATATGACTTTGCAAAGATAGAATATTATAAAGTATTTTACATAGTGTACTTGTGTAAGTGATTTGAGCACAGCAGGAGAGAACATACCTTCATGATTCTCAAATGTAATCCTCACAGACAGTTACCTCATGTTTTAGTTTGGCATGCTCTTAGCTTTGTTTCCACTCAAGTTGAACCTACTCACATATCAGTATGATATAAGTCAGATTGAGTGTTTGTTTAATAGCCAAGTATAATCTACTATCATTTCCCAATATAATGCATGTATAGATGTTCTAACAGACACTTAAGTTATCCTCAACGATTACTCTTCACAAAGTCAATCATATGCTTTTGTTGATTTATTCTAAGTTAATCATCCCTAAAGATTCTATCAGAAAATTGAATCTAACAGAATCAAATGCTTTAGTAAACAAATCAGCAAGCTGATTGGTTGTGTCTACTTTGACTAACTTGATTAGACCCTTTCAGAGCAATCTCTCAGAAATGGTATCTGATTTCTATATGTTTGGTTTTACTATGTTGAACTGGGTTAGCAGTTATAAACATAGCAGCTGAATTATCAATATGAATTGGTGTATGAGGAAATTGTAACCATAATCAAGTAATTGGTTTTGCAACCAAAGTACTTGAGAGCAACCTGCTGAAGCAGCTATGTACTCTGCTTCAGCCGTGGATACAGATACATTTGTTTGCTTCTTGCACTGCCATGAAACAAGTCTTGGTCCTAAAATTGACATCCACCAGTTGTGGATTTTCTGTTGTTTTTGCACCCTCCATAGTCACTATCTGAGTATGAGTAGAGGCTAAAATCTCCATCTTTGGGATACCAAAGTCCCAATGCAGGCTTGCCTTTCAGATATCTGAAAATTCTCTTTACAGCATTCAAATGTGACTCCTTTGGGTCTGATTGATACCTGGCACAAACACAAACAGCAAACATTATGTCAGGTCTACTGGCAGTTAGATACATTAAAGAACCGATCATAGATCTGTACAATCTTTGATCTACTACGGATTTGCCAGCAAGGTCAGGCACAATCTTGTCTATTGTTGATGCTGGTGTCTTGCATGAAGTGGAATCAGCTAGATTGTACTTCTTCAAAATTTGATGAATGTACTTTTCTTGGTTGATGAAAATGCCATCTGTTTCTGATGAACTTGTAAGCAAGGAAGAATGTCAATTCTCCCATGGAGCTCATTTGAAATTCAGATTTCATTAAGTCTTCAAAGCTTTGACACAGCTTCTTATTGGTGGATCCAAATATGATGTCATCAACATATATTTGAACCACCAAAAGATCTTGATGCTCTAGTTTAAGGAAGAGTGTCTGATCAATAGTTCCTCTCTTGTACCCATTCTTCAGCAGGAGGATGATAGTGTATCATACCACTTTCTGGGTGCTTGATGAAGACCATACAAGGCTTTGTCAAGCTTGTATACTCTATGTGGATAATCAGGGTCTTCAAAACCAGGGGTTGTGCCACATAGACTTCTTCATCAATTTTCCCATAAAGGAAAGCACACTTGACATCCATCTGATAGACTGTGTACTTCTTGAATGCTGCATAGGCTAGGAAGACTCGTATAGCTTCAATCCTTGCAACTGGGGCAAAGACTTCATCATAGTCTATTCCTTCTTCCTGAGTGTATCCCTGTGCAATGAGTCTGGCCTTGTTTCTTACTATGATACCTCTGTCATCCAGCTTGTTCTTGAAAAGCCATCTTGTGCCAATTGGATGTTGACCTGAAGGCAATCGACAAGAGTCCACACTTTCTGTTTTCTAAATTGTTGCAACTCTTCTTGCATGGCCTCAATCCAGCTGTTGTCTTTCAGTGCAGCTGTGATGTTTGCAGGGACTGTTTGAGATAAAAAGCAGGTGAACAAACAAATGTTTGCCACACCTCCTTTGCTCCTTGTGGTTCTGGCATGCAGGTCCCAATGATGTTGTCTGTTGGATGAGATTTGTGTACTCTGCTTGTTGAAACAGCATCAACTTGAACTGTGGAGTCTAAGTTTGAGAAGCCCATTGAAGCAGATGGTGTTAGCTGAGAAGTTGAGTCGATGAAATAATCAAAAGACTCATGGTCGTTAGGATCAGCTGGTGTTAGATTGGCTGCTTTGTCTTCTTCCGCAGGAAGTTCTACGGAAGCAGTATTTTGTTCTTCCGCAGGAAGTTCTACGGAAGCAGTATTTGTTCTTCCGCAGGAAGTTCTACGGAAGCAGTATTTTGTACTTCCGTAGGAGGTACATCATCCACGGATGAACAATGTTGGTCAGCTGGTAATGGTGGTTGGATGACTGCCTCCTCTTCATTTCTAGCATCAGTAGTGACATCTACGGATGAGGGAACATCTGCTGATGAATTTACATGTGCTGGGGATGAAGAGTTTGCTTCTCCAGAAATAGCTTCATGCTGCTGACTTGATCTTTGCTGTGGTTCAGGTGCACATGTGCTCTTGGTGGATCAGCTGTTAAAGGCACTTCATTCACACTTGGGGGCACAAAGGGATAACATGTATCCGCAGCACCTGCATTGATCAAATAACCAGTGTTAAATGATTCTGTTAATGCATCTATATCAAATAACCAAGATGATCCTTTTACATTGGTAGTAAACATGGATTCATCAAAAGAACCATTGGGAGTCTCTTCAACTATGTTATGTTCTGGAATGTACACTCTGTATGATTTAGAAGTGGATGAATATCCAACAAAGAAACCATCATAGGCTTTTTCAGAAAATTTTCCAATTGTTCTTTAGTATTTAAAACAGACACATGACACCCAAAAGCTCTAAGATATCCTATAAAAGGCTTTCTTTTAAATAAGAGTTCATAAGGTGTTTTATTATGTTCTTTGACTATCAATGTTCTATTTTGAACATTGCAAGCTGTATTCACAGCTTCTGCCCAGAATGTAATGGGCAACTGAGAATCAGCTAGCATTGTTCTGGCTACTTCTATCAGTGTTCTATTTCTCCTTTCAGCCACTCTTTTGTTGTGGAGTTCTTGGGGCACTGAATTGTCTAGCTATTCCTTTAGTCCTGCAAAAAGAATCCAATCAGCATTAACAATTCAGTTCCATTGTCACTCCTAAAATTTTAACTTTTAAATCAGTTGATTCTCAATCTTGATTACAAGTCCATTAATGTTTCAGATGTTTCACTTTTATGTTTTAAGAAAAAGACCCATGTAAATCTAGTGAAATCATCAACTATCACCAACAATATTGCCTTTTTCCAATGCTCAGCACATTGGTTGGACCAAAGAGATCCATGTGAAGCAATTTGAGTGGTGTAGTGTTTGTGTTGATTGTTTTGGATTTGTGAGACACTCTGTGTTGTTTTCCTTTATAACATGAAGAACAGTGATTAGAACAATGAAATTCTTTCTTTGGTAATCCAATGACTAAGTCATTTTTCACCATTTATTCATGTTCTTCATGTTGGAATGGACAAGCCTTCTATGCCACAATTGAGATTCATCTTCGGAAGATTTGGACAGCAGGCATGTCTCATGATTTGTGAGTGTTGTGTTGTTCATATCCAATATATATGTGTTGCCTTTTCTTGATGCTTTAAGAAGTATCCAGTCTTCTGGAACTGTAAAACCTGGCTTAAGAATGTAACAGTTAGTGTTATCAAATAGTGTCAAATAATTTTGATCACAAATTTGGGAAACACTAAGTAAATTATACTGCAAATTTTCACAGTAATTTACTTTTTCAAATGTTAAAACACCATTAGTTACCATTCCTTCACCAACAATTTTACCTCCCTTCTTATCCCCACCAAATGCCACATAAGAGGCATGTTTATGTTTGAAGTCATGGAGAAGTGCACAGTTGCCTGTCATATGTCTGGAACAACCACTGTCAACATACCACTTGTTGTCAGCTCTCCATAATTGTTCCTGCACACAAAAAAAACACTAATTAGAATTGACAACCCAAGGCTTAATTGTCTTGGATTTGCCAGTTGTGTCAACAATAGTTACTCCTTCATGAATTAATCGTGAAGTTTCAGTATTAGTTTGTTTCTTTTTGATCTGATGTTTGTGAGGATGATTCTGTTGAAGATGATTCGGGTTTTGAGTGTCTTCATGCTTATCCGAGTCTTTCTTCAACTTAGCTTGTTTTGGTTGGTATCTTAACTTTGAAGAAGATCCTGTAGTCTTGAAGGTTTCTTTATCTTTCTGTTTTGATTGGGACACAGGAGTTCCTTTATCAAAGTTGTCAAAGAAATCATCAACAGCTTCCGGTTGTTTATCAGACAATCCACCTTTTTATGAGGTGTCTTAGCCTGTGTTGGCATTTTCGACTTCACAGTCTTGTCAGCAACAGATGATCTTTTCTTTGAATTTTGTTTTTCCTTCTCAGGCTTTGTCTTTTTGTCACTTTCTGAGTCTGATGATGTACCTTGTGATTTCTTGTTGCTCTTTTTCTTGTTCTTCTTATTAAAATAACATTCCTGAGTGGAATGGTTATTTTTGTCACATATGGCACAATGTTTGTTGAAAAAACAGTCATCAGTCATGTGATTGTTCATGTTGCAAATGGAACAGTAACTACTGAAGTAGCATTCATCAGTGCTGTGATTCTTCATATTACACCATTTGCAATATTTCTCAGAATTTTCTTCTTCAGCCTTCTTTTTGGTCTTTTTCTGACTAGCTGAGCCATCAGTTGATTTCTTCTTGGGTTCATCAGCTGGTAATTCTTCATGTTTATTTGTGGATGGCTTCTGTTGTTTGACATTTAGCTTTTTGTGAGCATGTTTGATGTTTTCCCTTTTTATGTCATCCACAATATCAGTATCTTTCTTCCGTTGTTTTTCTGCGGAATCATTAGTCTTTGTCTTCCGCAGATGATCTACGACTTTGCAGTTTTTGCTTTCCGCAGATGTTCTACGGATTCCTCAGTCTGTTCTTTCCGAGGATTCTTGTTTGAATATTTCTTACCTTTATCAGATGACAAAGGTGATTTTGTGCTTGATCCGCAGCTGTCGATCTTGGGAAGATGCAGTTCTTGTAATCCTTCATTAAGTTCAGCAATCCTCTTACAAATGGTCTTCAGCATGTTCCGTTGCTTTGGCGGATATTGCAGCTTTGATTCTTCAAGGACTCGTGGAAGACCAGGTTCAACTTGAACATTCTTACCAATGTTCAGTTGAACATTATCATGTTCATCAGAATCATCCAGGTCATCATAGTTATCAAAATCTGATTCATTATGTTTAATTGACTCTGATTCAGTTGATTCAGTTTCACTCATCTCAGCTTCATTGTTGTTTATTTGACTATCTTTTATGTCAATGTTGGTGCTTTGCACAAAATGATTTGACAAATTGTTAGTCATTGTTTCAGGTAAAGGTGTGTAGTTATTATTAATAGGTGATGCCACTGCATTATAACCCAACCCTGACCTGTCTTTGATTCAATATGAGAATTGAGTAACTTCTCATATTGCTGAGATGATAATTGAAACTTCTGAAGTTTCACTTCAGTAGATGCATGATCAGCCATGGATTTTGTTAAGGAAGTGGTCAGATGCTCAACTTGGGCTTTTAGGCTGTAGTTTTCAGAAACATATTTTTCTAAATCTTTTTGTAAAGAGTTTATTTTGATTTGATATAGTTTCTGTTCTCTTAAGTGTGATTCATTTAAAACCATAGTTTCTTTTCTTTACTTATCAGCCAGTTGTTGAGCATGGACTCTATCTTTTCAACTTCCTCAACACAAGTTGATGAACATAACCTCTCTTTACCTCTTTGGCCATTGGAGGAACTTTGTTTTCCATAGTGCCATCAGTGCTTGATTCTCCTCTATCACTTCCTTCTCATACAGACTCCAGTCACAAGTTCCATCCTGAAGTATGATCAGCCCTGTCTCTTTAGAGTTCTTGGTCCTGCTGATGTATTTGTGGCTGGTGGGGATGTGAGCTGAGGTTGTCTATGCAGAGATCTTTGAGAGGTTGGCTGCTGATTTTGTTGCTGCTGCTGCTGATACTGTGGAGTTGATTGTTGGTTGCATTCTCTAGAAAAGTGACCATAGAGATTGCACTTATAACATCTGACTTTAGACTTATCCACTCCAATCTTCGATGTTTTGCTAGCTGCTGCCAGATTTTTGTTTCTTTGAAGATATTGCTTGCTCTGTAGCAATCATAGCCATCTGCCATTGCAGATCCATCTCTTCTACAACATCAGGAGGGAGTTCCTCCAAATCTTGTGGCAGATGTTTGCTGCTGAAAGGGAACTTCCAAGATATGCTTGAAAGCTAGAACTAAAAGCTGCAAAGGCTGCTTTTTGTTCTTCAGAATCCAATATCACAGTTATTGGTTTCTGAATTCTGTTGATGATGGCTCTCTTTTCTCTGTAGATTTAGTTTTCCTTTTAAAGTTCAAAAATAACTTCTCTTTAAAAGTTTTGATTACTTGTTTGTTTCTTGAAAATTGATTAGAAGGTTCATTAAGCAAAAATTATTAGATCCATAGTTCATGATTATCCTAAATTAAGTTACATTTTACATTAGAACGTAATTAAGAATTCAATACAATTACTTTATTTCATAAGATTCAGTTTATTTTAATTGTTCATAACCTGGTTACAGTGAGATATGATTGTTCTGATTCTTTGTTTGTATCAAATGATTTTGATTGAGTTTCACTTATTTAATTGCATGAATTTTGGCTGTGTAATTGTTAGTTGCTTAAGGTGCTTTTTTCTCTTTAGTTACTAAGTTATTTTATTGATAATTTCGTTATGAATTATTCGTCCAGTTTATAGTTTCTTTGATTTTTACTCTAAGATGACTTTTTAGTGGGTTTGGAGGCATAAAAACTTACTTCCTCCTCGTCATCACTCAAAGCACAAGAGTTATCATCCTCATTATTAGAAATAAATGCACTTCCAGCATTCTTTGTTTCCTTGAAGTGATAAGGTGAGACATGAGTTCTCACACTCTTGTTTCTTGATTGTTCATCCCAGTTCAAGTGCTTCTACTTTAGCAACCAATGTATCTAGACCAGTTGTCTTGAGATCAATGGTGTTCTTGAACATGGAGACAGTTTGCTTCCAACTTTCAGGCAAAGTATGGAGCATCTTCTTGTTAAGTTCCTCAGTTGTATATTTCAACTCCAAGATGTTCATCTCCGTAACAAGTTGCATAATCTATGGAGTTGCTGAGGAATTGACTCACCCTCAATATGATGAAAAGTTTCATATTGTGATCTAAGGGTGTCTTTCCTTATGCTTCTGATCTCATCGCTCCCTTCACAGAGAGTGTGAAGTATCTTCCACAGGGAATTGGCTGTTTTATAGTTCTCGCACCTGATCAAGATTTCTTCAGGTAAAGCCATACTAAGCAAGCTGTATGCTTTAATATCGACTTTAACCTTCTTGACATCATCAGGTGGCAAGTCCTTAGTGCTGATTGGCTGATTTTTGTCATTATAATCCGGCCCAAGAGTGGGTGGAATATAAGGACCTTGTGTGATGGACTCCCACAAGTCAGAATCTGTGTAGTTCACATGATTCCTGAACTTGATCTTCCAGGATTTAAAATCAGCTTTTGTTTCTAACTTTGGTGGTTGATAAGATCCTCCTCCAAAATTACTCATTTTAATTCAAACGAATCAATAAAAACTCAAAAGCGAAAATTGACGAATCTATCAAAGACCCAGATCTAGTATTCAATTGATTTGAATATAGATCTAATCAAACACAGCAATGAGAGTGCTTGCTGAAAAATCAGTCGTTGATTTAATTGTTTGAGAATCAATTAAACAATTTTAATACTGATAGATCAATTGATCTAAATCAACGAGCACCAATGGCTCTGATACCACCTGTGAATCCAAGGATCGCAATTCAGGAATTATCAGTATTAAATAAATCAATTTAATGATCGCGGAATTATCATTAATTGACGTTTAATTGTTTGAATGATTAATTATGAACACAACCACAGAAACACAATAAATGCACAATCAATAATTATTCAAAAGTATTTCATTAACTATAACGTAATGATTACAAAAGAATAATAATGAATACTATAAACAATCGAATACAGTGTATCAAATAATGTTGATGTTGATGGGACGGCGATTAGGGTTGCACAATGATGTAACTTGACAGCCGTATATTGATTGATTGTGTTCGTGAGATGTGAAACCTAGGACTCATATTTATAGATGATTTGAGTCGGTTTAGGAAACACGGATCTCTCGGGATTTGTTGTTGGTCTTGTT
The DNA here is from genome assembly GCA_024085815.1 of Flaveria linearis. Taxonomy (NCBI): domain Eukaryota; kingdom Viridiplantae; phylum Streptophyta; class Magnoliopsida; order Asterales; family Asteraceae; genus Flaveria; species Flaveria linearis. The sequence continues at coordinate 4,095 of JABSNV010000834.1, read as the reverse complement.
GACTTGTTTGACTTCTTGGAATTGATAATCACACAAGTATAATGGTCTTCCGCAGGAGTCTTGCCTTCCGCAGATCTTCTGTTCTTCCGTAGGAGATTTGCTTTCCGTAGGAATGTTGTTCTTCCGTAGATATTCCTCCTTCCGTAGGAGTCTTCACTTCATGGAACTTGATCATCCGTAGGAACTTACACTTGGTCATTTGGTCTTGTATGAAACATATCTACGGATTAACAAAATTGTTCATCCGTAGATGTTTCCTACACTTGGTCAGTTTATCAAATCCATCCCAATAATATTGTTTCTCCTGTCAAAGCACAAATCAACCACATACATACATGGGGTTAACCTATAGATTCAAATCACATATATATATATTTTTGACTGTTACAAATGTTTAATTACAAGACTTGATTTTCAAGTACTAAGCCTATACAAAATTGATCTAGTCCTATACAATCTAGACCTAACATTAGTCATAAGAGATATTGAGTAAAGCGAATATCGTTGTATCCTCAGACCTGAGATACATATTGGGTCTTGATATTCACCAAGTATTGTACTTTGACTTAGTATTTTGCTGTTCTGAAAGATTGGCAGTAATAAGGCTGAGTTAGGTATGATATAAGGTGATTGTGAGAGACGTATGTAGTCAAGATGGAATTTGTTCCTCTTATTCGTTGAGAGTTAGATGTCTAAGGCCTGTTAAAGTTAAATCAACAGAGAATGACAATTCTGTGTCTCTGGATTTAACATGACATCTGTAACAAAAGGATAAATGATTGACTCACCTAAATCGTATTCAAGTAAGGTACTTGAAAAGGATGATGTTATTGAATGGCACTTAGTCATATATTAGGGGTAGTAAACCGTTGCTAGGCGTTATTTGCTACTTGCATCATCTTCTATGAATCTTGTGCAAGTGGGAGATTGAAGGAATTGATCTGCAAGATACATATTAAATTGATGTGGCTAGTGTGATATGATCCAAGTCGGGTCATACCCAATAACAAGCCAAACAACACCGATGAATATTTATTCGTTGATAAGATCATACAAATAAATATTAGCACCAATTTAGAAACCGGGATTTCTAATCATTGCTTTTGCAAATGAACAAGATTATATGGATAATTTGTTAATGAGAGATTATTTTATTTCATTATTTAAATTAATTGAACAATAACAATAATAGTATGTTAGTCTTATAAAATTAAAAGTGTTTAATTTTATAAACTTAGAGATGAGAGTGGGGATTTAATAAAACAATTAGGGAAACCCACAAACTTTGGCTTTAATGTCCACTCACTTTGGTTTTTAATGTCCACTCACTTTGTCTTAATGTCCCACCCACTTTGTCTTGTAACAAGCAAAACTTCATTTAAAAATACTCTCCATCTCTAGACTCTCTCTCATGTATGCAAAAGGCAAAATACTCTCAAGCCTCTCTCTCTCAAAAATCGATTTTTAAAGTGCAACAAGGCTGATTTTTCAGCTTTGAATCAAGGTTTCTTGGCTGGAAAAATTGATTGTGCAAGAGGTTTTTCAAGTGGGTGCAACACAACCTAGCAAGTGGGTGTTTGAAGGAGCTTGGGGTATCATCTCTTGAGGACTTCTACATTGAAGTCTTGACATTCTAGCATCATCATCTAGCCTCTAAATCCACGGTTCTAAAGGTAGTTCATGTGGATGATATATATATATTATGATAGTGTGTTCTTCCATATAAAATGATCCTTGTTTTGGGTTTTGATTAAACATATGTATATGATACATAAACTCACGTTTTAATATAAACTTCGCTGTTTTTACATATTAAATGGTTAATATGTCTTTGATAAACATCTACAAAACCCAACATTTACATCATCCGTATACCACCACTTCTAACACCTTCCCAGCTTCCTCTTTGTCAATCTTTGTTTCCCTCTTTAATCATCTCTCATACTCTTCAGTTCGATGAGAGGATGTTAGAGCGAAGCTTGAAGATGATTCCGTCATTGAGTTTGCAACCAAGCATGATTAATTGAAATTACATACTATTTCGGAAGCTAGGTTGACAATTGCATGTGTCGTATAAGTGAGAAACAACCTACGTGCGGCTAAAAGATCAGTCATAAGCAGTAAATTTCCGGTTTTTGGCATTGGGAGTATTTATCAAATACAATCGAATGAATGACAAATGATCCTCTTAAATCAATATTGTAGAAGGGGCTATATGAGTCAAAAAAGTTGAATCAATTCGAATGTGAAAAGAAAAGAGATTGAGTTGATTAATTGTTTACGTGAATTAGGAGATAACTATTCCAGTTTATTTAATTAAAATTTTTATATTATCAGGAACTAAAGTTAGAGAAGGATGCAAGTTATTCTAGTATGAATAGGGTTTATGATCATTGTTTTGATGTGTGATTTTTAGTTTCTAACACTACCAATTAAAAGAAGCGTTGGAGTTTTCATAAAATATCATTTGCTTTTAGCATGATTATACCAATTAGCGCCAACGTAATAATGTTAGAATAAGAAAATAGATACATGATGTACGTCCTCAAAGTGAAATTAGATCAGTACTTTGATAGATTGTCTCCTACTAATCCCAACTCAAATTGGATCTTTTTATAATCTTATTATTATCAAATATGGACGGATTACTAAATCTAGGCTTCAATTCACCCATATATATATATATGCATAAAAAAGATAACAATGAAAATCTATATGCAATCAAAGGTATAATTTCAACGACACGAGCTGTGTCACATCATGCTTCATTCGCTTCTTTCTTCATGTTAACCCTTTATTGTTGATCACCTTGCTAGTGAGAAGTAGGATGCAACTAACCTCCAACCAAAGCAGGGTGTGAATGGGTAAAGCTAAAACTATAGAACGATGGTTGCATGAACTGGTACGACTCTTTTTTTTATAAGAATTTTAAGAACTACCATATAAAAAGTTTCAACCCTGACATGTATTTATACTAACTACTCTAGCTAAAAAATAACTGAAACTTGAAACATAAAACGACACAAATTAAGAATTCAATAATAAACATAGGCTTAAACTCTCTTTCTCATCTTCAGGAATCTTGACACCGACTTGGACTCTCCTACTTTATCAAATTGCAACTCGATCGGATTTTCACCACAAGCCATAGCCAACGGCAGCTCAAAGTGAAGAAGTTTCGGCTTTGGCTCCAAGTGTTGAATCACATAGTTATCAAAGAAACTTTTTTTTTGGAATGATAAAGATGATACAAACATTCCCCAAACAAAACAAGAAAGCAACTCAACTTGAACTAACAAGGGCACTAGGACTACATTACTAGAGATGACACAAGAACAACTAGAACTAGTAGCCACTTTGGAGATGCACAAATGGTTATCTTTAGTTGCTTGAATTCCACGTGAACCGAAGGTGCACAAGTCATTTTGTGCCCTCGCAGGACCATCGCAATGTACCACATTAAAAGTTCTTGTTCGGTCATTGAACGAATTGGACTCAACTGAAGGATTGATCTTATATATTTATAACAATCTAGCATAACTGAAAACACAACGAAACTTCTTAAACCATTGTGTAGAGTAATTTAATCTATGACATTTATTCCTTGGACTAAGCATATGATTCTACAATGTGATCACGAAATTGCATTAACTTTTGATGTGTTATCATTACTCGTATACTGAATTTGAAAGTGAAAGCGCTTGATTAAATCGGTCATAGTTAAGGCTGATTATGATAATAGATCATAAATATTGAGCATTGACTAGTTTACTTGCCTTTTATAAAGTTGTAGCTAATAACATGAAATGGATGTAAAATGTTTTATTCATAGCTTCAACCACATGCATAACATTAATTATAAGAAGAACTTCATTTCATGACACATACCATAAGCATTATAACTTAAAACCTGCAAATAGAAAATGACCAACATCTATATCATGATCCCACACACACAAGCACCATATGATAACTCAAGCTAAAGATCGAAACCCATCAGCCGCATCCCATGTTTAGGCCTCTGTGCAGATGAACTAACACCATCTGACGCTTGGTTGGTTAGACTTGATCCATCTCCATTCCTGCTGCAGTGGG